>JANRGV010000023.1:17406201-17446319 GCA_024734035.1 Alethe castanea
AAATATAAATATAGGTACACTGGCTATGGCATTCTGGCCTGTTTCTTTACGACTTCACATGCCAGAGAAGGGAAATGTTTCTCTTCATTTTAGTTTAGTTTGCTTTTAAATGAGTGTATTACAATGCTTCCTAAGTGATTGTCTCTTGTCTTAATTATTCCTGTAGCTATGAGAGGTGCAAGTCATACCCTGGGGCAAACCACAGCCACCTTATTTAGATAAAATTAACCAATGCAACAGAAACCAAAAAAAAAAAAAACAAAACAAAAAACAAAAAACAAAAAAACCTTCCTAAACACCTTCACAGCCAAAGAAACATGAAGTCCTACAAGATGCTGTCAAATTGTAGCAATTCTCTTCACAGCAGGAATTCAATACAAATATAAATAGAATACTTCATCTCGTGGTCTACCCCTGCTGGAATATTCATTCTTCTGGGATTCCTTATTGCTTCTCAGGAAAGCACATTTTTTACCCCTCTGGTCCAAAGTGTGAGCTGTGGTTCCTGCAGCATCAATTGGCACTGTGCTGAAGGCTCAGCTGCACATTTTCACATTTTCCTGCCTGGATTTATGACACCCCAGCACCTGGGCAGGCTGATCTCACACAGTGGGTTCTGCACCACCCTGGGATTCTTTTTGGAGGCTTCAGCCACACCTGAGCCTGTCTGGATTTTCTCTCCAGGCTCACAACTCTTTGCAGTCATTTATGACAGTAGGATTAACCCACAGCATGTGCTTTTCTGAATTACAATTACCAGCATTTTCTACTGCCCAGAAAGCCCTCTTGCCTCCTTTTTTATCACAACATGCAAACTAAAGATAGAATGGCCACTCCCCAAGCCACACACTCAGGTTTTGAATTCAGGATAATTAGTTTTGATATTTTTAAGCAACACTAAACAACATGGCAAACTGAACCAGACAACAAAAGTAAGAAGCTTAAAAATATCAAAACATATTTACCTTTCCAAGTAAAACACAGCTGAGATACAGAAAGCAAGCTGTTCTCCAAGAGGAGGATTATAACAAACAAATATACACATTCTATAGCAAGGCTCAAACTCAGAGTTAGAAAGTGACAACCACACCAGAGAGCCATGAGGAGCTACAGAATATGATTTAAAGCAGAACCAAAAGCACTAACTCGAGTATTTTTTTCTTGTCCTTCCAGAGCTTATGAAATCATTCTGCTCCAGCATTATAAAAATTGTGCTGAAATGTCATACCTTCACAGTGGGAGTCTGCTTTTTTTCTTTTTAATTACTAGGAAGCTGGAAAAGACTTGACTTCCCAAGAGAAAAAGGACTTGAAACTCAGCCAGCCATCTACAAGTGATCCTACAAAGACAGTACAAGCTACATTCCTACACCATGATCAAAAGCCTGAAAGAAATGACTGGGAATGCACTGAGTTTAGAAGTTCCTACTTCTTCTTTTAGACACTGATGCAAAAATCATAAATACTCTATTTTGCCTCTAAAATAAAGCAATGTAAAGTGTATCAATTTAGGCTAACAATCTCATATTTTTAATCTAATTTTCTTTTCAGTTAATATTTTAAATCACCTTTGTAATTTTTACTTTTACATCTCCTTTTTTTAAGATACATTTTCAGGGTATACTCACAATTTATTTATTCTGTGTCTCATCACCTTTCCTTGACTTTCCCTTTCCTACCTCCCAATTTCATACAACTTTGTATCCATCACATATTCTGAAGTTCAGGCTTTTTCCCTTCAGCTTTAGAGAGTTCTTTTCTGCACCATTGCCTTCAACGTGGGCTGGTTTTTGCCTGGCTGCATTTATTAGGTGTGTTTCATAAGCAAGTAAGCATAAACACCTAGGAATACTGGATTTGAGAAAGAAATGGCAACCTGACAAATTTAAGAGGGGATTTCTCAAATCCTGACATTTTTGGGTTTGGCCACACCTAAAGAGCCTGGCCTCCCTTCCCAGCTGTACAAAATAAAAGAGTCAGGTAACATAAATGGGGAAAATGGTGAATAGGTGGTAGCTCATATTCCTATTTTAGAATAATTTTTAAAAGCAAATAGTTGTAGTGTTTGGAAAAAAAAAAATAAAGTAAAAATAAAAATAAACTATTCTGTCAAGATAAGATAATGAAACACAAATATATGTTTTGTACTGTTTTATAAAGGGTAAGGTTTTTCTCAATAGTAAATAAATTACTAAAATGCTGCACAGAATGAAAGTAGTTTATTGCTCCCAACTCCAGCAGTGCTTGGAGTAGTGGGAGAGAGAAGGGGGGATTTTATTTTTTCATTATTTATTTCTTTTCACCGACTCATTCCTTCAAACACTCATTATAATAAATATCAAGAAAGTTCCCATACAGGGATATCCTTAACTCTGGCAGGTTTTGGTGCCTGTTCCCTGGGCTTAGGGGATAGAACTTGGTGTCAGTAGTTCTAAAGGGAAAAAAATCTTTTTGCTTCAGGAAAGGATAGTTGAGAGATCAAACAAAAGATTTCAGCTCAGCTCATCTGTGCAAAGCCTGGACTTTTCATCCTCTGGAGGTGTTTTGGAGCAAGTTCACCAGTAACCCTCCATAAAATCTCCTCTGCCTGTCCCACTAAGCTCCCCAGATCTCCTTTGCACAAAAAGAAACAAAAATGCTCCAGTGTTAGTTGAGCAGATTTCTCTGCCTTACCCCTCCTGAGGGACCTCTGCACGTTTGACATCCTCCCTCTCCTGCTTTTTTCACTAAAATCTGTGCCAAGTGAACATTGCCCTTTCCCTTTATTAACCAGGGGCAGTTCACTGCTTCTAAACTAAGATTTTCAGAGATTCTGGTATAAAAACCTCCTAAAGGCTTTGTAAACAAATGTAAAAACTATTCTTGGTCTCAAAGCAAGAGCTCGTGAACATCCAAAAACAATACAAAGTTTTGAGCTTCAAATTTCCAACAGCCCCTTATAAAATTCCTTGGATTTCAAAAACATACTTATTTTGGGAAATCAAGGCACTGAATGTGGAAATAAAAGTTACATCTATTCAATATTTCATCTTCATATCTTGCTTTTTTCTCAGCTGTGTCCCTTCTGAAAAACCTTCTTAGCCTGCTTCAATTGACTGGTGAAGATGCCTTTATACTCAACTAAGAGTTGGAGGTTTTTATTTGTTTTTTTTTAAGTTTGGCTTGTTTGGGGGGGGTTATTAAGGCTATATTTTGTATTTTTATTAAAACTGTAGCAGTTTAAATACATATCTATACAAAACTTACACAGAGACTCCTCACGACTCAATATGAAGTCAAAAACTCAAATCATGATTAAATTGCTCAGTGTCTTTCTGTGAATTATATTCATATCTCCAATGATCATTTTTTAATTTCATGTAGTTTCTGTCCTCCACACTCAGTCTTAAATAAATAAATAAGAAGATAAAACAATATTTTTCGAGGCAATGCAATAACAGAAGGAGAGGCTTTTGTTCCTTCAGCCTGTGCTGTATCCTGATTGCTGATTTTCTCATTTTGCTGTACAGGCATTACAAAGTGATCACCATCCACACTCCCTTTCTGCCTGGGGGTTGATTTTTCATAATAAAGTACAAACAGAGTGAGTTCCAACCTGTTGAAACTCAACTTTTCAGTCAGTTTGCTAGAGGTTCATACCAAAAAAACACCCCAAAAACACCAAAAAAACCCTATTTTTGAGAAAGTCAAACCTGAAGTACACTTAGGTGGATTTTTCTGGTTGACTGTTCCACCCTGACTTTTTGGGTGTTATTCCACGTGATACCCAAAATACTTTTAAAAGATGTGATCAAGCCCACGTCTTACACACAATATTCACTGGGGAAAATCCAATCACTGCACTTCACAGAGATTTTCTGAGCTGGAAGGGTTTTAATGCCAGCTCTGAGGTATTGGCAACTTTGGGGCAAAGCACTTGGGAGCACTGAGAAGGAACAGTGCTAAAATTGATGGTTGGAGGTCAACACCTTTCTGTGACTTGACATTCACTCTGCACTGAAAATGCCAATTTTACCTTGCTCCTGCACAGTTTATTGCAACCTTTTTGCAGTGTCAAAAACTTTCTGAAATTCCTCTCTATGGTTCTCACATTGCACCTTAACCCCAGCCAGGAAAGCATATCAGCCACATTATTGGCACTTGTCTGGCATTCAGCTTTAAGAGAACAGTAATCCTTTCACAATTTAGAGTTTAACATAGGAATGGGGAAAGAAAACCCCCTTAAACTGATAAAAACTCCAACAAAAACAAACAAACAAAAACCCAATCAAACAAACAAAGCTAAAAAAAACTAAATCAAAATGAACAAAGAGCTGTGCAATTCCATGTTGATATTGTCTCTGTTCAATGTTCAGGCCAGGTAATTGCCCAGCACACAACTCCTATCTCTGTGACTGCAATTACAAATAAAAACCCTGTATAAGGAGGCATTCAATGTAGGGTTTACAGGATATCTCTATTTTCAGTGTTGACCCACCTATAAAATGTGATACCATGTGTTTACTACACCTATTATTTAACACATTATAAAATGTTTTGAGAAGTGCAAATAGAATGCACAAGATGAGGTCTCTCTGCTTTGCAGTCATCAGGCAAATTCTGAAGCCTATTCTCCTTTCCTGAGGTGGGGGAAGCTTTTTATTTAATCTTTGACTTTCATTGAGGGAAAGCCACTAATGGAAAAAATATTTTCCTAGGTGCACTAATCACAGTTATCTGCAGCTATGAAACTTTCTGGCAGTTCTGTGATTTAAAGCACACAGAATCTATTGACACTCCTCAGGCTCTTGGCAGCCACGAGGTTTCCCTGAGCTCATGCACAACTCTAACAGCTCTGTTTGGAGCAGCAGCCCTCCCTAAAGTCTGATGGAGCCCTGCCCAGGCTGCTCCCTTGGCTGATTCTCTGGAAGAGAAGTGGAGAAAAGCGGAAAAAAAAAACCAAAACACAAAAACAAACAAACAAACAACAACAAAAAAAAACCACAAAAAAACCAAAACTGTGTTTTTTCTTGGACAATATAGCCCATATTCACATCTGTTACCTGTAAAGAGGCAAGGAAAAATACATCTGGTCTTAGGTGTGTAACCTGGTTTGCAGTGGCAGAGAGGATTTTAGTGGATCCTGCATGGCCCTGTCCTGGAGCTGTGCTGCACTTTGATCTCTGACACCCTCGGCTCGCCCCCTGACCCATTCAAATCCCACCCTCACCTCCAGCTTTCCCTTTCACAACCTCCCTTGAGGCTCCTTAACAGCTCAGAGTTACTGAGGAAAAAAATCTGTTCTCCAGAAACCAGCTGCTATTTCCTCCTGCTCCAACACTGCTCAGTTCTCCACACAGGGAACTGGGAAAACCAAATTAATTCTAATACATAACAGCACATCCACTGCCTACAGTTGCAATATCTGCAATATCTGAAGCAGCATCACTCTCCCATCAAGCACAGGGAAGATATCCAAGCAGGGATGGCTCTTAAGCATGGTCTCAAGCCATCTGTGAACATTTAGAGTAAATTCCAAAGTACACAGGAGACTGTGGCACCATTTGGAGTGCCAGAGAAATACAGAGCACACGGCTGGATCCAAACCAGCCCCTCTCCAGGGAGGTTGGTATTAACCCACAGAGCTCTTCTGGGCATTATTTTACATTTCCAGAGCTGTGACCATCAAGGAATAATTTGGGTTGAGAGGGGCCTTGGACAGGGACACCTTCCACAAGTCCAGGCTGCTCAAAGACCAGACTGAATAATTCCATGTTCACAGATGATTATTTTGCTTCATTAATAGCCTCCTGGAGAAAGACAAATCTTTTCTGGGCTTTCTTGGAAGCAAAGCCAGCATAGTCCACAGTGATGCTGAAGCTTTCTGCTCTCCATGTTCTGTGTACAGAAATAATACGTTTGGAGTCAAAGAAAAAACCTCAAAAATATTACTGAACATGCTGCTAAGACTAGAAACTTCTGTCTGAATGAATTGCTTTCTTTTAGAAACTATGCCAAATTGATTTCTTTGAATAAAGGTTTATTTTAAAGGGGGTCCTGTTCTGTTCATTGAGAGTAAACTCTTTTGGTAACAGCCTGTCTTTTGCAGTTAATTGCTGCTTGTCTCCTTGGATATCATCATTTGCATAATTGTGATTCTTTTCAATAAAAAGGGATTATATCATCTTGGAGAAGCAAACATCATAAAATTTAAATTTACATGAAATTAAAGGAATAAGTGTTCCATGGTAACAGTGCTATTAACTTGCACCAAAGAATAAAGTCTTTAATATTATAAAGTCAATGTATTTACAGAAAATCACTTAGACTATGCTGTTTCTCAAATGTCATGCAAAATTAAAACATCAGACCATACTTTGAAGCAACATTACTGAAATAAATATTAATGCCAACTTTAAATGTTTGTAATAAGGACACAAGGTGCTCCCCAGGCCAGTTCTGTCTTTCTGAAATGGAAAATTTTTAACCCTTGTAAGTGAAAAATAAGCAGTTGGATTGCAATTCTGTAAATAAGAGTGAATTTTGAAGTATATGTCGTAGTCAGTTTTTCATGCTTTCCACTAGACACATTTGCCTAAGCCATGGCTGCACAAAAGAACTTTAACATGTGCCAGTGAGACTCTGAGGTTACAGCAGAGTTTTTCCTGCCAGGGGAATCAGACCATTTATTCCTTCCTTTTTTATGTATGGATTAATTAATTGTGTTTGTTCTCATTGCCACTAAAGTCAGAATTTGCCAAGAGCCTGTGGCAGGCTAATCTAATTAAGAAAGTGCTTTGTAAGCTGAAGAACAAAACCAAATCAGTTCAAAGGTCTGACACTGACAAGTTACCAACTTGGATTCTCTAACATTGTCAGTGTATTCTTAGAGTTTTTTCACAGCATCCTGTAACATATTTAATATTCTAAGAATTTCATTAGGCCAAACTCTGACTTAAAAACAGAAAAAACAACTGCTCACACCTCCCTTTCCACCTTGCACCATCCAACTTCCCAAAGTTTCTACTTTCTGTCAAGTCAGATGTGGTTTTGGTACTTCAGAGGGTTTATTTCCATGGAATCCCAAAGACAGCTTGGACTGTCATTCATATCTGCAAGCTCAAATCAGTCAGGAGCAGTGACATGGAATGGAACACAGCACTCAGCACAGCCTGGAAAAAACAAACTTTCAGTCGTTGAGGTGAGCTGGTGGAGACACAACACAAAACACAATACATTAAAAACCCCAAACACTTTGAGAATGAAGCACCTGCAGCTTCTTTGAAAGTCATAAAACTCACTGCTCCAGCTTGAAACAATACTTTTCCCTTAATCTGTTTATAGTTTTAAAGGCCTGACAGAAAAATAATCAAGCTAAATAATCCAGATGTCACCATGGTCTGAGGGTGAATTAACTGCAGCCTGTTTGCTCAGCTTCCAGCTTGGCACACTGAGCAACACAAGCTCTCCCTAAAAAAAAAACAAAAAAAACAAAAAATCAATCTATTGGCCACATATCAAGGAGCCCTTGCCTTCTGGAATATTTTCTCAGCTGAAGATTGTCCAGGAAGATAAAATGGCAGAGCCTGTGGGGCCCACCCCAGTGCTGTGTTTCAGCTGGTCCCCAAATGCCAAATGCTTTTAACCCAGCAGTTGAGAACATCCCTGCCTACCCCTCTCTGCCACGTCTGCTGGGAGGGTTTGGGAATCCATGGACTGATGTTCACAACAAAGCAAACAATTTTGTCACAATTCAGTGTACACACTGAAAAAGATATCCAGAACAACAAAAATAACTGTATTTATTTTAGGCATGGATCTTGGCTGACATAGCTGGCTGGGAACACAGACAATGCAGAAAATCAGCCCTCATGTGCTTTGTATTTGCCTTTCTCTTTGCAGCCAAATATGCTAAATGTTCATGCACAAAAATAAGCACTGAGGGAAAAAACAGTAACTAAATATCGGGTGGGGAGATGCTTTAGTCATTCATCCAGGACAAAAAAGATTCTGTTTCCACAACAAAAAAGCACTGGAAGACTTCCTGTGCGAAGAAACACCTTTGCAAGGCACAATGACACAAACAAACAGCAATTCCATAAGTGCCCTCTCTTCAGTTAAGTATGACACGTGGAATATAAACACAATGAAATAATTTCTGAGACACAAACTCGTATTTGACAAAGCAAAATAAGGACAAGGAAATAACAGACATTGGACACCTTGAGATAAGAAAATATCTACAGGTTTGGAAGACTTCTAATAAAAAGTAACAAATGTATGTTATTCATTAGATTTGTATTAGATCCCTGGATGCCAATAAATGAAATAATGATGAAATAATGATATAATTATGAAAATAATATTATACAGTGTGTTGAAAGTGGTGGAGGAAAGTTACTGGCCATGGACATCAATTCTGCAGCCATCCAACACAGCCTGGCAAGCTCTGCTTTTGTGGGGTAATGTGGTAATCCAGGAGATTCTGTACAAAACTTACCTGGCATGTATCCTGTAGCTTTAGAAATGAAACCTGGGGGACAAATTCTGGTTTAATTTACTGACTTCAAAATTACTCAATTCAAAAAAGGTTCATTTTTAAAAGTCTTGGGATGTTGTAAGTGCTAATGTCAGTAAAATGGGTTTTCCCTTTGCAACTAGAAAGGAAAACAACCCCCATCATTGCAAACTGAACTGTTTTGCCTAACTTAATCTGGAGGGTGGTAGAGGGGGAATAATGAAGTGGACAAAACTGCCAGCCAGGTGACAAACAGAACAACAAAAACACATTCTCTGGCAAAGTACAACTTCATCTCCTCTCTGTAGTAACCTGGTACAGCTGGAAAAGATGCAATAGTGTCTGTTCTGCTCCCAGAAAGGAGAGGAGCAGAAATGGAATAATTTCTCCCAAAGTGAAAGGACAGTGAGTACTGAGCTGAAGTTACACCTCCACATGCAATTGTGCAAGCCCACTGTGCTCAGCAGGGGCTGGGCCTCGCTCCAGGCTGAGAGCAGAGCTAACATTTGGGATTAGAGCCCAGGAGGGGCTCTAATTGTGACAAAGCCACTGGCACCACAACTCTGAGAGCCCAGGTGCTCCAGCCTATTCTAGCTTTTCCCCAGCCCTTCTGGATAGACTGTCTTGTTTTTGAGTAGAGATGGTTGAAATTAAAATAGCTATGGCAGCTCAGTAACGTTTTGGGGATGGCTGCTTTCAGTCTGTCCTTTCTGGCTGGACTCTGTCCTTTGCCAAGCAGGGATCTGCTCCTCACTGACCTCACCAAACACTTCCCAAGTGGGCACTGCCAGGGTTTGCTGTGGCATTGCTCAGTTACATCCCCCTGCCTCAGGCTGGGAGCTGCAGCACACAAACAGCCTTTGAAAACCACACAATAGCTGTGATCTTCTAAAGTTTTGTGTCAAAGTCCTTGTGCAAAACAGCTTCAGCAACTGGCACTGCACTGCAGTGCAATAATGCATTACGTTGATATGCATGATATAAATTGTATAGATGGAGATCACAGAATCAGGAACAGTTTGGGTTGGAAGGGACCTTAACCATCATCTCCTTTCAAACCCTGTGCCATGTTTAGGGGCACCCTGCACTATCCTGGATGGCTCCAAGCCCCCTCCAGCCTGGCCTTGGACACTTCCAGGGATCCAGGGGCAGCCACAGCTTCTCCAGGAAATCCATTGCAGGGCTTCCCCACCCTCACAGGGAAGAATTCTTTCCTTAATATACAATCTAAACCTACTCTTCTTCAGCTCAGAGCCATTGCCCCCATCCTGACACCAGATCATTGCCCAAAGCCCCTCTCCAGCTCTCTGTCCCTTTAGGTACTGAAATGGGGTCTAAGGAGGTTTTAACCTAAAAAGAACCATCTTGCTTCTACTCCAAATAATTTTTTTAGTGCAGATTCAGCCCAAAATGGTCTCTGTGACCAGTTACTGCTGGCAACCCAAATTAGAGTTAAAATATGTGTCCCCACACATTTCACTGGATGGTTTTGTGCAACACGCACCATGATCAACTATCCACCAGTCATTTTTCCTGGAAGAAGAGCTCTATCATCAGTATCCAAAATGTGTTATGAGTGGGGAAACTATAAATGTTTTGTTATTGCACCCTGATAAACACACAGGCATTGGATTGTGGTTTTTTTCCTAAAAAAAATCCCAACAACAACAACAACAAAATCCCAAAGCTAAACAAAGCCTGAACCCAAAACAAATCAAACAAACAAAATAACACAAAGAAAAACCAAACCACCACTAACAAAACAAAACAAAACAAAACAAACAAACGAAAAATCCCCCAAACCCTTGAACACCAGGAACAGGGTAATTTTTTTGGAATTACAAACATCCCTGGCATATCATTACTCTCCAGTCCAGATTCACAAGCCTATGCAAAATATCAGCTGTACATTACACCCGATGTGTGATTTAAAGTCTGGATTAAATAGCTATTAAGAGATAAGAATCAATGTAGAGTGCTCAAATGCACAGCAAGCCCATTACTGCACACAGGCACCACGGACTGAAGGGAGCTCTGTCACCTTCACAACTCCTAACAAGTTAAATGTAAGTTATTGCTGCCACCAACAGGATGTTCCTCAGCATATTTTAGCTTCACACCTCTCCAAATTTGCCTCTCTGTACGAACACCTGTATGCTTGTAAGACTGATGTGATATGAAACTGACAATCAGCGCTGAAAAAGCTGCCAAGTAATTAATTCCGTGTTTCCTATTAAATCTGGGAATTGCATTCCATTCCCTCTTTGCAAAAGCAGCCTGCAGAGAACAAGAGTATTGTCATGGCTTCTCTTCAATTGCTGCAAAAATAAACCCAGACAAGATCCCCACCCAAACAACGCTGAGGAAGTGAAGACAGGCTGGAAAATGGATGAAGAGTTCAATCTGGTGAGTGCCATGGAGAGCAGCAGTGACACAATCTGAATTTCTACAGGAGCAACAGAGTCTCTGCAGATAACACAACTGTGAAAAGAAAGCAAGATTTGGGCTGAAAAGCTCTGCTGGTGTTGACAAGTTCATCCTTTCCATGTTCTCTTGTTTGATCTGGCCTTGTTCAGCACACTTAAAATGAGAGTGCAGTCAAGAAATTAAAGAGAAGGAACAGTGACATTTCGTGTGGTACAGAGAGAAAAGCTTCACCAGCGACACTGCCCAAACTTTGGAGGAGGTGACTCCAATAAAAGCTGAAAAAAGAGAGAGAGAGAAAAAAAGAAAATTAAAAAAAAAAAGTCATTACAGCTGCTGTGACATACTGATAAATATCAGGTAGATGATAGCAAAATCATTGTCTGTAACAACAAAGCTTTGACAAGACTAGCAGATTTATAAACAAATCAATTCTAATCTGCTGAAAGGTCATCTCTCCATTAAGAGTGAATAGGAATGAGATTAAATTACATGGCTGGCTACAGATATCTACAGCAGGGCACCAAATGGGGGGAAGGTTGCACGAAAATGATGCAGAGTGATACTCATGGCTTTGCTCACCAAACACTCACATGAGGCTGGCTCACCATGGTCTGTGAGGCCAGGCTTGAGGTGTCTTTAATGCTTAAAATGGAAAACCTGACTAAAGAAATACTGCAGTGATGGTTAACTCTGCTCTTCCACAATAAATATTTATTTCCTATAAATTAGGCCCAGCTGCTGAAACCTGCACAGGCAAGATCCAGCTGTAGTGTATCACTCTCTGCTGTTTTTCTTCCCTCTAAATTTTACCTGGAAAAGATCTTTCATGAATTTCTGCTTTAAAAAAAAGGAGACTGATAACAAATTCTATGAGCTAGAAACAGAAGCAAGGGTTGTTCAGCTGTCCTAGAGAGGAGAGAAAAGAAGCAGGGAAGGGACAGAACAACCTTTGCCATCAGCACTCCCAAGAAAGGTTCTGCCACACCCAAAAGGATAAATTATGAGGAGAATTTGTTGGCTATTTAAAAAAAATATATATATATAAACGTCTCTTTTAAACCTATCATTATACACCTTAGCTTAATTAGCTTATACTGGCACCTATTGGTAGAAAATATAGTTTACATCACCATTATCAGTTGTTGCTTGTTCTTTTAATCAACAGCAGAAAACCTGTTTATGATAATCATTAATTTGCACCCTTCCCTTTTCATTAAGAGTATGATTTTTATTGTTTTAATTCCGTGATGGGACAGAAATCAATGACAAAGGCAGACTTTGAAAGGAAGCAGAGCATGCCTGAATTTTAGCAAGCAAACCACCATTTACAGCAACTGTAGAGGAGGTAAATTATAATTACCCTTTGAATGGTACTTAATAGAATAATAATGCTAGGAAAAAAACCATATAAACAAATTAATAATTAATGAATAAAATAATATCTATGAACACTCTTCCTGTGTGGAAATTATTTTCTAGTTTTCTTTTTTTCCTCCTGTTTGATGACTGATCCAACTAGTTATTCAGAAAGCTGAAAATTCAATTCTTCAATAATAATTTATTTAGTAGATCATATCTAGAAGCTAAAATAATTTCAAAGATATATACAGCTGATCTATGAGGGCACATTTCTCTGTTCTGGAAGGATATCACCTCCAAATGTAAGTCCTGATTTGGAGACTCTTTTTCCCCCTTAGGGTTAACAACATTTGAGATTATTAAAAATTACAGAAATTTTGAATCCTATTACTTTTCAGTTTTGCAATAGCTGTTTCCTGCAGTTCCCAGAGACCATTTTTTACCTGCTAGAATCCCAAATTTTGGCTGCCACAAAGGTCACTTCTCAGTAGTTCTGTTGTGAAAGGATTCTTGTGCCATTTTACAGTTGCATCTGTAGCCTCTGGCTGCTGCTTCAGAGGAGTCCTGGTGTCCCATCCACCCTTGTACCTGCCAGCCCCACAAAGCTGACTTTAATATTAAAATAAATTGCTTTAGATTTTGATATTTAGGCATCTGAAATTTACCCTTGATTTCCAGAAGATATTCACACACTTATTTCTACCGTCAGTCCTATGAATTGTTAGTATGAAAAAAGAAATTGATGTAACCCCTTGAAGTTTCATGGAATGCATTCTGTAACTGCTCTTTTTTCTCCTTTTCTGTTGTCCATTCTTCAACTGGATCGTTCAGCCAATCAAGAGAACCAAATCAAATAGTTATCTTGAACATTACAGCAATTATTGCATTTGTGTAATGAATTTAGCCAGTTTTCAGATCTTGGCTGTATCCATTACACAGGAGCTGGAATAGAGATATCCAGCAAAGTCACCAAAGAAAAAAATAAAAGAAAAAAAATGCATGAAGTGTTTTTATTGAGCAGTCCTGGCCAGTTGCAGCAATAAAATGAAGTGCAGGGAAGGAACACAGTGCCTACCAGACATTGTGACCATATCTCCTTTCACTTGGAGCTCTGCAAAGATGCCCTAAGCACACATCTTTATGGCATTGTGGTTGTGATTTCATTTCACATCATAAGCTGCTATCAACACAGCCTTGTCATTGCAATTTGTCACACACAGGAGCGTGAGTTTTCTCTATCTCACTGAAATTTTTATCTCACCAGTCACAATCACAGACTGCTGCTTTAAAGCAGGGCTCTCAGCCATTATGAGAAGATGAAATCACAAAAGATAACATTAATAGACATTGCCACCACCATAGAGACAAATAGTGTGGTTTTTCTGGAGCTTATGAAACCAGAGCTAATAGGGTACAACAGCCATGGACAGTCACTTACAACACTCCTAAATTTGCATGAAACTCATCCAATGTTGTTTGTGGGAAACACAAAATTTGTCTTTTTGGAGTTTTTTGGGTAATAATTTTCATATCTCCCCTTTTCTCCACTTCTTCCCCACAGGAAATCTCAAGAAAGGTGAGGTTTTTTGGGGTTTTTGGTTGTTTTTTTTTTTGGTTGTGGGTTTGTTTTGTTGTTTTTTTTTTCATTTCTCAGCTCTTGAGTTCCTCACCTTTTTTTTTGTTTTTTGTTTTTGTTTTTTCTTTTTTCACCATGATTCACCATTGCTCTGATCATTCTCTGTTGTACTCTGGACTATAAAAGTCACAAGCCTTAAGCCAAAGACTTTAAATCAGTGGAGCGGTGGTTCAATGACAGTGTTCATCCTACACCAGAACACATGAAGAATTCCCAAGAACAAAGACCATCTGTATTTGGGGCTGGAAAATTCCCTATTTGGGGCTGGAAAATTCTACTGCTACTACCTGATTATCCATTTCTGAGCAATGATCCTTTCAGGGATCTTTTGTTACTTTACAGCTGCTACATGAAACTGCTTCTGCACTTGGATCTCAAACCCAGCTGATGTGTTTATTGAGTCTTGCTAATCTAAAACCAGCAATCCCACCCCTGCCTCAATTCCTTGTTCCCAACTCCCTTTGGTTTCAAGTTAAAAGGACAACTTCAAAAGTGTAACTTCTAAAGGACTAAACATTCAGAAATTTTTTGGTATCTACTTCTCATTAGTTCCCAGTTATTATTCTGGAATTAACTGAAACATCAAGAAAAAAATGTTTTCCACAAAGCATTTTAAATCAGCA
Organism: Alethe castanea; assembly: GCA_024734035.1. Taxonomy (NCBI): domain Eukaryota; kingdom Metazoa; phylum Chordata; class Aves; order Passeriformes; family Muscicapidae; genus Alethe; species Alethe castanea. The sequence goes on from JANRGV010000023.1 coordinate 17,420,743, forward strand.
CCCTAAAACAGGTTAAACTAAAATCCTCACCTTGGGTCAACGTGTCAGGGCATGGAGTTAAAGACAGAAGACAAGGAGCTGCTAATTTCTGTTACATGGGTGAATCTCAAAACAATCATGTGCAGCTTGTATTGTCTTCTTTTTATTAATGTTCTACCAACAAAATTTGTTCCAAATTCCTTTATTAAAAATCGGTCAAGAGCTATTTTCATTTCAGCAGCTTACTCTTCAAACAGTGAATTATGATTATAAATAGAAACCATCCAGTTTAGTTTTCTCTGCTTCTGTCTCTTTTTTTTTACTTTTACTGTAGACTGGAAACAAAATACTCTAAATATATTGGCAAAAAATCCCAACAGCCTAAAAGATGCTTTTTGTGCATTATTGGGCACAAAAAATGTTTTTTTTCTACACCACACCAAAATTGCAGGAAAGGCAGTGCCTCAGTTTGCTGCTGAAGCCAACTGGCCTCACTCTGTGATCTGGGACAAGTTTATTATGCCAAAAAAATCAGATATTACTTCCCTGCCCCAGGAAAACACCTTGTGATCTCATACACCCAGTAACAACCACCAGCACTTTGAGCAGAACTCTACAAAAACAGTTTTCATTTTTTTCTTATAAATGACAGCTCAAAAGATCCACACCTATGCAGAGTTACACCTAATGAAGTACTTAAAAAAAAAAAAAGCCAACCAAAAAACCCAAACCAGTTTAGTACACAGACACTTGATTTGTCACAGTCTGAAACTTCCTATTAAAATATTCTTCACAAAGGCATCAAATTAGCACTAGAGCTTCTGAAGGTTTGGAACCTTTTTTTGCTGCCATGACATTTTGTATGTTATGTAGTTGGATTTATTCAAGCTTTTGCTTTCTTTATCATTGTTTGCACTGTAAAAACCAGATGCTTATCCAAGGATGTACAACCTTTAACTGTACTTAGAATAAAGTATTTGTGTGACTCAAGAAAAACTTTTGGGGCCTGATATTGGAGTTTGCTTTCTCTACAGAAAGATGGCATTTCTGAATAAAGAACTGGAGCTTGGGCAAACCCAGGAGTTTTAAAACCTATTTTCCATTGTTGGATGTGAGAAAACAACCTCTACCTTAATAAAAATGGTTATAGAAATAGATCATGTATGGATAACTCCAACTTTAGCAGATGTTTAAAATATGCTGGGAAAGGCAAAGACAGATGTATAAAATTAACATTAACCACCTACATTATTTCTGTATTTCTTCTCCCCCCTCTGACAAAACTGCAGGTACCTTTAGAAGTGGGAACCAAGCAGATTTTTCTACCAAGTCTCTATAGTCACAAAATTTTAGATGAGGAATGGTTTTCTTCTTCAAGGCTTGGCCAACACAAAGGTATCTTGGCATGCAGAAATATTTAGTAAGATGAACTTTTTGGGATTTTGAGATCAAAAAGATAAACAGTGGCAAGGCTGTGCTTCCAGCTTCCAGAAGTTTGGATGATGAATCTCTTAAGAGTTAAAAAATTGAGGGGGGAAGGTACAAGTAGCAAGTTCTCATGTTTGATGAACCACGAGCAATTCAGAGATTTTTTACAACAAATATTTTTGTTGGTGACAAAATGAGACATTCCTGAGAGATTTCCCCCTGATGTACTGCAGGTCCCCTTTGCTTCCATCAGAAAACATAAAAATTCTAATTTAAAAAAATCACCAAATAGTAAGAAAAATACAGATATAGTGTTCAGCTTCTGCTGAGAACAGTCAAGCAGGTCTCAATGGAGGATCTAATCTTGAGGAAAAGGTTATTTTATTCCAGACTTCCTTTAGTCTACAGATTCTGGAGGAGAAGCCCTTGATAAAACATGATTATGTATTTCTCTTAATATGTAAAGAGAGAAAGTGATACATATTCATTGTGAAAAATATTGTAAGGTGATGCAGCTGGAAAAGAGAAAAGCTTAACAAAGGAGGACTTACAAAGACTCAGTACATATTTTCACACCTTGCTGATATTTACAAAGATAGAAAGTTTCAATAAAAATGCTTCCTTTCAATAATCAAGTATAAAGCATGTTTTGTCTTTGGTTTTCTTGGCTGCATAAGGATGATGATGCAGGAACAATATAATTTGAATTAACAGAGATGCAAAAATAGTCTTCAGAGCTTTTCCAAGTGAATATTTCTGCATTGGTGTAACTTCACAAAGAGCTGGGCTCACACAATATTGGGCATTTTCTAAAAACTTTCAATAGGGAACTAAATTATTTTTGATGAATGCACTCAGTGGCACTCAATTGCCTGGCAAAGAAAACCAGGAGATGAAAGGCTGAAGGAAAATCTGGATTCAGAATTAAGAAGATGACCATAACCAGAGATGGCTGCAGTGATGCACAGACACAGGAACATCTCCAAGTTAACAGCCTCTCAATCCACTGAGTCACTAGGTAAGACATTAATTCAACAAATGCACTTCTGTTGATAAACACAAGATGCCTTTTTGAAAGGAGGAGTGGTACTAAAAATACTTTTGAATAAAAGTCCAAAATATAATCACCAAACCCACATTTAACCTGAAATGCCTCAATCAAAGCATTAACACTGGATATTTCTAATGCTGTATATATTTTTTTTAATTTAAAATTATATTTTTTTCTGGAAATGTCACTGATCTTCAAAAGTATAATGAATCTCTAAATGCAGATGGGTTACACAGACTGTTTCTGCTTCTACCTGAACAAAAATATTGACTTCTTGGTTTTATAAACTATCTCTCTAGCTGATAAACAAACATATTTTGTTCCCTCTATGTAATTTCTTTCTTGACCTCATGAAATTTATAAACTGACAATGAAAGAGGAAGCTGCAAGAAGCAAAATCTGCAATTTGCCATTTGCACAGAAAATGTAGCAGAACTCACAGATGACCCAGACTGCTCAAAGACTGAACAGGGACGGTGCCACCATCTGATTACACAAATGGGCACATGTAACCATGGAGCTTCTTTTTTTATAAAATAGTCAGGGAGAGAACATATTAAGAAGCATCAAAAAATCTTTGTATTTCAAGCACAATTGCACATAACCTGTAAATGAGTGCAGAAACTAAAAACACCCAGACCTGAAGGAAGAGGTTTCCAATGAACTGCTCAGCCATGTTCCCATAGACCAGAAATTAAAAAAAAAAAACCAAACAAAAACCTGCAGTCCTTAACAATATGACTTTTTATACAAAACTGGAAATGCAAATCAGGAAGCTGCACACCAAATTCAACACCAATGTATTAATTTGAAGGAAAAAAACCCCATACCAGAGATTTTTTTCTTGTGTTAATTAACTTCTATTTAGTCAATAAAATAGCGAACATGAATGTTTGCATGAGCAGTATTTCACATACTGGAAAAGATCATATTCACTTGATTTAAGCTCTCCAGTCAGAGTTTGAGTAATGGCACTAGGGAGTAAAATAGCATTTCCATGTTCCCATAGACCAGACCCATGGGAGCTCAGGGCTGGAGAAGAGCTCCAAGGTCACCAAGCCAGTGCCACCACGGTGGTCACAACCAAGCCCTGTCCTCAGGTGCCACATCCTTCTTGAAGGCTGGCAGGGCTGGAAGCTCCAGACTTCCCTGGGCAGCTCCTTCCAACGCTTCACAACCCTTTCTGTGATTTTTTTTTTTCCTAATATCCAATCTAAACCTCCCTTGACATAACTTGAGGCCATTTCCTGTTGTCCACTCAATTATTATCTGGGAAAAGAGACTGAGCATCACCTGAACACACCAAACTTCAGGGAGTTGTGCAGAGCCAGAATTTCCCCCTGATCCCCCTTTTCTGCAGGCTGAGCCCCTTTCCCAGCTCCCTCAGCCCCTCCTGATGCTCCAGCCCCTTCCCAGCTCCATTCCCTTCCCTGCAGCTGCTCCAGCCCCTCCATGTCCCTCGTGTCCTGAGGGGCCCAAAACTCAAAAACAAACTTTATGCTGCAATTCATCCTACCCCTGAACAAGGAAATAAAGTATATTGCCATATACATACTGGGAATAGGACTTTAAAAATCTTCAGTATATTAATAAATTCATTGAAAAATTAAGCATTGGTAACTGCTTGTATTTTTTATTAAGAGTATTCCTATCCTTTCCTGCATTACAGGAAATGGTCTCAGCTTTTTAATGCTTTTTCTGGAACACTGATAGAGAATGACTAAAAGTAAATCAGTTAAAAACTGAACTATTTTTTTTCTTCCCGATTTATCTACTTATTAATTGCCTACTATTAAGGAGATTACAGTTTAAAAGTCTTCCCTTGTCCTAAATATTACAGCAGTAAAATAGTTTGCAATAAATTTCAGGAACAACTCGAATTTTTGCTTTCAGATGTGATAAAATCCAAACTCATTCAAAAAGTCTTTCAACACAACTCCCACATCATCCTGGCTGACAGATAAATGCTAAAAAATGTCAGGGCAATAGGTTACCTCAATATGCTTTCAAAATCCAGAATATTAATGTTAATGAGTTAATGTTAAATGTAAAATACTGAGCAAAATCTTGAATCCCTTACAGCCCCTCACTGGTAAAAACACCCTGTAAAATTATCTTAGAGGTTATATCCTAATTAAATAAACTAAAATGATCAAAGATTGTGATTTTACAGTCTTAAAGTCTTTAAAAAATGGTTATCACAGTCCTAGGATACAAATGCTTTGCAAATAACTGGAAATAATCCACAATATCAAATAAATGGATATATTTTAGTTCACTTTATCCTCATTTTAATTTTACTTTCACTTAGTTGAAAATGTCACATAAGAGAGACTTCAAGTTTGGACAACCAGAACTCTGGAGCACAGAATAATCCTTTTAGGACAGCACTTTTATAAATAATATAATTTTACATATTTTCCAGTTAAAACTGGGGGAGGCAAAGGACATTGCTGGCTGCAGGAGAGGAGAGGTCAAACTCTGGGCTCAAGGACTTTCAGCTGCTGTGAGTGTGCCTGTCCTTTTCCAGCTACTGGAAATCATAAAATGTCTTTTATTCCTGGAAGTTAAGTACAATCCAGTTTACCCTCACAAACCTAAACACAATTAAATAGATGAAGTACAGAGTTCAGGAGATGTCTCTCCTGATGAAATAAGCTTTGGCAATCAGAAATCAAGCTAAGAGGAGAAAAGCTTGCACTTAAGAAAGCAAAATGTGCTATGGCAATAATCCTGTTATTTTATTATACCTCTGACAACAAGGAATATCCTCCATCTGGGTAGGTGGATGGCTGAGATGGCCTTAAGTACTTGATAAATGCATTTTTCAATCTGTAACTGCAAAGAGCACAATAATCATGTGTCATTTGGATTTTCTGTAACTTAATAAAATCCAGGAGACTTCCTTAGAAATATGTTGGTTAAGCTATAGTACTTTTATATAAATTCAGTTTAAAAAGGTCTCTAGTTGAAAAGCTGAAATGTCTGAACTGTCCAAAGGGGGAGGCTGGAAAAATATTTCATTTCTTTATGAGTCTCTCTGCATGTTTCTCTTCACAGTAATAATAGGAGAGCAAGCAAATGTCAATTGTTTGCAGCATGTGTCATCGGAAGTGGACCTGGTATCTCAGAAATATTTAAAAATTATGTTCTCTCTATTACAGCCTAAAAACAGAAACAAAATAGAGAAAAGCAAGCTGAAGAGCAGATGGCACTGAATAAGATTGCAGCAGAAAACCAAAATAAAATAACATTTTAAAGACATACCATCATACTTGTGGAATAGGTATGCTTCCATAATGGCTCTGTAATTCTTTTGGTGGTGAGCGAGTTCCTGGCATGTAAAAAGGCACACAGATACATCTTCAAGACAAGTCAACTAAAAGCCAACTTCTGCACCAGAAATAAAGAGCTCCCTGCTCCAGCCACATTTAATTAGCTTGCCTAATGAGGTCTTTTAGCATAACTGCTGAACTATTCACCTGCTGTACTTTTCAGGGAAAATATCAAGTATATAATTTCTACTTTGTTGGGGGAAAAAAAATTGTTCTTTTTCTATGAAATGGAAAATCATCTCATATTTTGAGTCAAGACTGGATCCTTATGAAAGGTACTTTGGGGTCAGTCTTCTCTCAACCAAGTTTAACCTTCTGGACCTTTTTACTAACAATTAAAATGTATGTAGCACATAAGCTATTTCCTGTAATTATAATTACATGGGGTGCAAGGGTAGAGTAGCCAGCTGGCAATGAGGATGCAGCAGGACAGAAGAAATGGAACACACAAGAATTCCCATGGCCAGGAACACATTCTAACAAAAGCTTAACCCCAGTCTTTTGATTAAAGACCTCTGAATTAATTAAACAAGTTAAAAACACAGTCAGTACCATACTCAGACAGAAGCTGATTCTACAATAGAGACCTGAGGAGGAAAATACATTGAATTTTCCAACCAACTGCAATACAGGCCCATAGCTGGGGTGAATGGCAGCACACAGAATTAGGTGGACAGAACAAGGAGATAGAGTAGTTATAGCCAAAGCACACTGAGGAGATAAAAGCCACAAATGAGACTTTTCTTACCTGATAGAGTAATGAACACTCAGCAAAGGTGAGACCTCAGCTGGTCAGGACAAGCTCAGCAAGGCTGACCCTCAGGAAACCACCCAGGGAAACGATCTGAGGACCCTCCTTCCCTTAAATGTGGTGGTTCTTCAACTGATTGCAATCTAGGCTGGCAATTCAAAATACTTTGAACACTTTTTCCTAGGTTTCACCCAGTGATCTCACTCCATCACTCATTTTACCAAGTACAGCTTTCTTAGCCCAAAAATGTCACTACCAGCAAGTAAATAAAAGCACATAAAAAATATGTGACTGGAAGGTCAAGTTCAGGTAAGCATCAGAAAGAGAAATTCACTGCAACTTCTTAATTTCTTCTCCAACATCTTCCCAATCCAGCAGTTTCCCTAACAAGAACAAATTATTGTCAGACACACCTTCCTAAAGTGCCAGGCAGAAACCAGGAAGCTCACTACAAACACATTTTAAATAATTCAGGCGCTGTTCTAATATATATGGCCATTAATCATTCCTTAAGACATTAACATATGGACATTTACACATGTCCATCCCTCTTCACTCTCCTCTTGCCAAACAAAGAAAACCACAGATACACCAAGGTATTTCTTATGGGCTCTTCTGGGTCTGTAACTGAATTTTTTTCCCTGACTTTTAATTACTTACGACTCAAGAAAGACTTTATATACTCATACATGAGCAATTTATGGTATATTGGATTTATTGTAATCAAGACTGACTGGAGCTAAAAGCAAAATTGTTACTCCATTTTTCAGTTTTCACATGGAATCCCCCATATGCATATTTTCTCTATGACTGTATCTGCTGAATTAATGGGAGTAGCATGAATATAGTGAAATGAATCTGTAGAACTCCATATACCATTACTCAAACTCTGATTGGAGAGCTTAAATCAAGTGAACATGATCCTTTCCTGTATGTGAAATACTGCTCATGCAAACATTCATGTTTGCTATTTTATTGACTAAGTAGAAGTTAATTAACTCAAGAAAAAAAAATCTCTATTTTGGGTTTTTTCCTTCAAATTAATACACGTGTGTTGAATTTGGTGTGCAACTCCTTGATTTGCGTTGCCAGTTTTGTATTAAAATCATATCATTAAGGACTGCAGGTATTTTTTAATCTCCCCATCACTTTGTTAATTTTGAGATTTAATCATCCTTTCCATCATTTAGGATCCTTGGTTGGTCCATGAATTTAATCGGAATGTTTATTAAGCGTGTCTGTGGAAAACAAGGGCTCTCATTAAGTGGAGCTGGTCAAGCCTTTCCACTGACAGCTGGCATCCACCAGCTCACCAGAGGTTCTGGCCCAACACCCGTTAAGGAAAGGTGCTACAAACCAGCTTTTTGTCCTGACCTTGATCCAGTTGTTTATTGTCCAGTTTTTCTGTTTTTCTGCATTTCTCTGTGGATGGCAGTGCAGAAATACCTCGGCAATACAGAGGCATGACCTAGTTTGGAAGCTGAAAGTTGTTAACTAAGGCAGCACAGAGCTCAGCACACCCTTAGCCAACACCTTCTGGGCAACATCCCTTCCAAAAATTGAGCTTCAAAGCATCATCCAGGGCCTGTTGTCCCACAAAACCTTCCTGTTCACAAAAGGACAAATGGCCAATTGAACACAAGCACATTATGCTCATTCCATTGTGTTGGCTTCCAAACAGATCCTCAGTGGGGGAAGGGTTCAATGGGGTATTGAAGAGCTCAACATCTCCAGCTCACCAAGCACAAGTGTGTATTCTGTCATTCTTTGTATGCAGCCACTTCTTGAGACTTGAACGGCAGAAGGGTTAAAGAGCAGGAAGAAAGGTCAAGCCAGACAAGTAAAAGTCCATATTCCATAGAATTACTGTTTTACTTATCACTTTCCTTGAGATTTGACAGGAATACTTGTGATTAGGTTATCACCTTCAAATAGATTTACAGGCTTTAGGGAATTTCTATTCAACTCACCCTTGGGATGTCTTGATATTCTGTCTCTACACTGGCATTTGTGGTTCTTAAAGGTCTCACAAAATAATGAAGAAAGACACAAGCAGCAAATATTGTTGGATTCACCATGTATTCTGGTATCAAATATTTCACATTATTTTCAGTATGCCTGTTTGCATTGCACATTGCCTTTGGATGCACCCTGCTGGTGTTCCAGGATAGCTTTAAGGTAATGAATGAAAACCAGCATTTCCAACTTTAACTAACTTTGATACGTGGCTTTTGTCACCAGCAATCTCTTTTGATGCAACATTAATTAACTTCAAGGGGTTCTTTCATATTAATTGGACAGGTGAGCACTGAAGCAAACACAGTAATGGATCTGAACTTCTCAGATGCAGGATCAGGTGTGCACACCCTGCTGCACTACAGCCAGCAAGAATTTAAACAGGGAATTTTACAAAAGCTTGTGCACTTTGTTAAAACCAAATGCAGCTTGAAACTTGACATCACAAATCCTTGGATTTACTCAGCAGATGATTTCTCGAAATATTTTCAGTCTGTGTTTGACAGAACTGTATCTTCCTGCTAAGTCCTTTAAAAAAGCCCTGCCAAGTTTGCCACGAAAGACATTCCCATCTCTACTGAGAAAAAGGGCATCAGATACCATTTTTATGTAAAACCCTAGAAGTAGCAAACAAATGACAGCAAGATCCAGACAGTTGCTTGTTCAGCAGTAAGACTGCTCTGGCTGACTTGTGGACTTCTATATTTCATTATTCTGGATGTCAATGCCATTTTTTTGGTAAAATCAGCCAACAGCTGTAGGAAACGGATAATGTGGTGCCTGGACAACAGCCTCAGTCTCATTTCAGGTGTGAAGATTTCAGTGCTGTCTGGGTCACCCACCCCTCTCAATTTAAACCCAATTTCCATTTTCCAGCCTTACTGGGCCAATGTGCAGCACCTGTGAACAAAAACGAGCGGGATGTTTGCAGTGCTTTGTTGTTAAGACCATCAAATATTCATGTGGCTTCTACAGACACCTCAACATAATGGCAAGTGCTCAGAACACTTCCCCACAGGAAGGAGCTTACTCAACTCATTGTTTCTGCAGCTTCAGAAAGAAGATCCTTGCTCAGAGCAGGGAGAGGGGGAGAGCTGTCACTGCTCCTTTCACCCTTTTGAGACAAAATCCTTGACCATCAGCGACTTTCTGACAATTGGCTGTTATTAAACTCCAACTTGTGAGGGCCAGCTGTGCCTAATTTGAGTCACTGGTGCAAAAATAACCAGTCAGCAGGAATCGAGGCAATTATGGGCAATTCTGCTGTAGAGCAGCCCTGCATCAGAATCCCAGGATTAACTTCAGGCTGGCACTCCAAGGTGATTGAACGAAGAACACGAGGCCTCAGTGAAATCATGGGTAGCTGAAGTCAGTTTTTATATGAGCTGATTTTGGAAGCCTGTAACCTGCATTTTAATTTACTCACAGGAAGATTGTCGAAATTCTTTACTGCTTGAAGATGCATAGAAGCATATAACCACATGTTCAAGGGGCTATTTGTTTTACTTTTGAATATCCAGCCCTTTTGCCCAAATGTTAGCAGATAAAAACCTTATAACCAAATCAATCTTTAAATGTGTTCAGCAATTTCTATACCTTGTCTTAAATATGCTCTGCTACACGTCAAAATAATACATTCAATTTTCTTTTTCTTAAATAAAAAAACCAAACCAAAACAAAACAAAAACCCGTTAATTTTAAGAAAATACTTTGTTCTTCTTAGTTGAAAAACATATGAGTATTTTTGCAAGTACTGCTATGAAATGCATGCAATAAAAAAAACTCAGAGAGTAAGAAGCATTCTTCTAAGCAGTCAGCTCTGAGTTGTGTTTCTATGTAAAAACAGAAGTAGAAATAAAATTTTAAGCAACCATGTCATTTTGACAAACAGCGCCAGAAAAACTGTTACAACTTCATACTGCATGATGTAGCTTATTTTAAGCTTTTGCCGTGAAAACAGCAGAGAGGTTTGTTGCATCACCTAAACAACAGCATTTGAAAAATATTGCACAAAGAAAATTATGAAAATGGGTTCAGCATGGAGTTTACATTTCAGAGAGTCCTGTCATTAATAGCAGTAATTAATAGTATTAATAGCAGTATTAATAGTTAATATAATAGCCGTAATAGGCAGAACAAAATATCTGTAGCTTTGCTTTGAAAGATGGCACTTTACCTTCTGCCCTTCTGACTCTGTTGTGTCACTGTAACAGAGAAAAATTCCTAGAGAAAATTAATGGTATCTTTATTTTAAGTGGGGATTACTACAAATTCTTGTTTTTCAGCTCCTTAGGATATATGTGACACACAGAAATATCAGGTACACTGACACTGTTTCCTGAAATCAGCTTCTGCTGAAACAAAGCAGGGGCTCCCTACCTCTAACCAGGTCTAATTTAGGACATCAAGCCTCTACTCAAGCTAATAAGTAGATCCATGTCCTTTCAATTATTTATTCCTCTGGCAGACAATTCCATTAACCCCCTCCTGTGCAATAATTTGTTCTGCCACATGTTAGAAAAATTATTTTCCAGCTGCTCAGCAATGCTGCTACAGTAAATTGAAAGTTTTTCCTGGCAGACAGCTGATACTCAGCAGAGAGGTGAGCAGTGACATCTGATACATGGAGGGGAATGTAGGAGTAAATTGCATAAGACAAATGTTAAGTCCTTCCAGTTCGTGGACTGATAGGAAGAAGAGTTGCAAAAATACTGATGAATTATTCACTCATCTCAAGAAATACCTGAAAGCTGTTCCTGCTGTGCAGGTGGCACCCAAGTGAACACCAACAACCTGTTACACAGAAGTTAACTTAGCAGGATTAGCATAAAGAAACAGCAGAGACGTGTTTGAGTTCACCCACCACGCTGTTTGTGGGCTTACAATGATGAGATGTGTAAAATAGTAATGAATTCTTCACTTACCTTGGGCACACAAGGAACAATTTCCTTCCCTGCACTCTGCCTGGTGAGTCAGTGCCAGCAAATGTGTGAGGACAGCAGCCTCTGATCCCCATCCTTCATCCTGCAGGAGGCTGCACAGCTCAGGAAATAAACACCCCATGAGGATTTACTCCAGGTTTTACAGCTACACCAGCTGGTGCCCCCTCAACAGACCCGAGCTTTTGTGTGGGTATCCAGTAACACAGTCCTAGACCGACAGTGGTGACAGCAGAAATGTCCCCATTGTGCTGCAGATGAACAGCTACGAAGGCCAGACAGCTCAGGATTTGTAAAGATGTCCTGCTCCTGAGTTAGAGCAGCTCAAGGTTACTGGGAGGTCATGCACTCACCTAATGTATGACCAAGGAACAGAATTAAGAAGCAGCCACAATAATAAATTAAACTCCTATGCCACCCACAAAATCCAATCTGATGGATCACACACCACGTGTTACTAGACAGAAGAGGTACCAGCAACCATTAAATAAAGACCAATTGGCAGAATTCTTTTTTATTCCCTCTTTCTCTCCTCATTTTTTGTTGGGGACTCATTTATTTGTTGTTTTTTTTTTTTTCAAGTTCCTTTCCCATACCCATATACTCAGTCAAAATATACCTAGCTATGTTTTTGGTTTGGATACTACATACATACATACATATATAAATACATATATATGTTAATTCTGTTCCATGGTTAGCAAATAGGAGGGAATTTCTCATGAACACTTTGAGCAGAAAATAAATTATATAGTTCTAAAAACATATAAAGAAAAAGAAATCCAGGCACCTGGAGAAGCTGGTTTAATGCAGAGGAGAAAAGGCACAGCACGCTTTACAAATGCTAATGTGTGTGACAGAAAACTATCAACCTCAGTTCTCAACAGAAAACTTAAAATTCCAAGCTTAGATGGTTTACCAAAAATTACACAATAAGTCACTGCTAAATTCTGAAAGTAATCCCAAACCTAATCCCCAGACCATAGCGAGTCCCCAGGGAATTACTTATGGACATATTTTTCACTGAAATTGTGTTTTCCCTTGTTTCCTTTGCATTTAATAGAACCCATGGCTCAACACCCTTTAAATTTATTGTATTGTGTTTCACAAGCAGCAGGCAGAGATGAGGCCCTTTGAAGGTGTTCTCTCAGTCCTTACAGGTCAGTCAGTGCCAGGCACATCCCACCCTGAGGAATCCGATGAGCCTTTGGGCTCCCTGGACCCTCAGAACTGAGGGGTGAGCCCAGGCTGCCAAAACCCCCACTGGACCAGTCTGCCTCTGCACTCCTCAAAACATCCTCTGTGAAAACAAAACCCGGGTCTGAATCCAGAAATGTACGTTAGGGAAATTTTCATGAGTCACTGCAATGTGTGAATGAAATTGGGAAAGTATTAAAATCCTAATTGTAAAGTCACCAAGAGCTACTGCCCCACCTCATGCTGAAATGGTCCTTAATGAACCTGAAAACTCTATACCAAGGTGTGGCTTTAAGCTTTTTACATCACCTATTTATTTGCCTTTATTCACTGTAGGTAGAGCCATTACTTTCTAGACCATTTTAAAGAAAATTTAGGCTGCCAACAAGGCAAGTTTATACATTCAAGGCTGATTGTACTCACACAATAACAAAGCTGCACTTGAAGAGAGCTCAACACAACCAAATCACCAAATTAATCAGAAAAAACTAATCTGATTCTAGAATTCAGGATGCTGCTGCCAGTCAACAGGAAAAAAAATCCAAAATAATGCACTCTGGCAGCATGAAATATCACTTTTATGCTTATCACACAGACTGAGAGGGACAATTAGCAAGGGCTGGGGCAGGACACTGGGATGGAAGGCCTGTTAATGGATATTGAGGAATTGAACTAAAAATGAACAGCAAAAAAACCTTCTGGCTTAGGGAAGAAAATAGACAAAGGTAGGGAGAAATAGCTTCTGGGAAGCATTCAATTAGAATGGGATACCCAGATGGACATTTTTTACAGGAGATATCTGAAATCTGCCAGTAAATTGTTCCCTCCTACCCTGCTTGATGTGCCAGCAGTGAGTTCCTTAGCAAGCTTCTGCTGGGCTGAACAGCAAAGTCTGAGGACTGCACTGGAAACCTCCAAAACTGATGCTGGAAATGGAATAATGTGATGAAAAACCAGGGAGAAATTTCGTCAATCAGAAACCCAGGTAAATGAGAGTGCTAGGACACCCATAAAAAAAAACAACCAAAAAACAAAAAACAAACAAACCAAAAAACCACAAAACAAACAAAAAAACCCCCAAATTCTAAAACATGAGACTAGATTTTCCCTGAAAATAATAAAATAATTTGTCTGTCTCATATTAGTGACTGATTAATGGATGATCCACAAACCCACTGTGCAGTTGTTTTTTGTTTCAGTTCCTGTAGAAGCTGGAATGTAAATGCATCATTGTTAAAAAAGAAAAAAAGGATTGTCTGATAGTCAGAAGAGCTGAGTGCAGTTCTAAAATACCAACTAGACTTGCCTTTGTTGTACAATGCTGTGCTATGAAATCCCTTTAATTTAGGATTTTCCATAGCTGGTCATTTTCCTCCTGGGGACTGTGGTATCTCCATTAATTCCCAAGCACACAGCTTGGAAAATTGATCGTGCTTATAGATATGGTATTACAGCTCATCAAGTCAATTAAGCCATGGTATAAGAATACAGAGTTCCACATAATTATGGCTGTGCTGAAAACACCAGCATTTCCTTCCTTGGTTTGGGCACCCTGGATTGAGAGGATATTTGTAACTTCTTCTTGTGCCCTGATTCCCTAGTTATAATTCCCTAGTTACAAGGAGATTTCTCCTCTTATTGTTTTGACAGCAGACTTTTCAAATTCCACACAAAAGCCAGATAGAAACTAATTCCATCTTAATAGTGTGATTTTACTTGTGTATCATAACTTAGGACAAGAAGAGGAACAAAAATGTGCATTATGTGGGCTCTGAGCATCCTGTTTTAAAGGCTATAGACTCCATTATGATTGTTTTAAAGATATTCAAATTCATATTAATCACGGGCTAATTAAGAATAAACAGCACTAATTCAATAAATTTTCCACTCTTTGTTGAATTAGTTGGTGTTTATGTTGTTTTGTTTTTAATTCCACCTATATGTCTCAAGCAATGCTTAGAAAAGTAGAAGAAAGTCGCAAAATGCTAATTCAAGTAAAAAAAAAAGATAAACCCTATAAGTAGTGCCTATGAAACTTCAGTTCATGCTAAGAATACAAAGGGAAAGCTGTAAATATCTCTTTTTCTTGTCTTTTAAAAGAAGTGAGTTCAAACAAGCCCATAGAAAGATGATTGATGGAGCATGGTGGCACCATGAGCAATACTCTGGAAACGTCTCAACAGAGAGCCCGTAAATCTGAGCTCACACATCCCTGCCCCTCACACATCACAGCTCCAGGGATGACTTCCAGCTGACCTTGCTCTGTCACCACTTTCCTGATGCACCACGAGCCTGAATCTGCTGGGGTTCAGCAAATCCACAGGGAGGAGCAAACAAGGGACCTGGGAAAAGTCACCCCAAACCTCCAAATGCGCTGGAATTCCATCCACAGCCAAGAAAATAAATATGCTGTCCAACTCAGTCACACATCAGTAAAAGGAAAAAGGAAGAACTCTTGTTATTAACGCTAGAGGGAAAGGCAGGTTGGTATTTTTGCCTCCCCTTAGATGCTGTAGATACACTTTGGGCCACCTGTAGAGCTCAGCGGGTCAGAAAAAATCTCAGATAAGGGCTCAGAATTTATCTGCCTTGACAAGGGGCAAAAGTTCTTTGGGAATGGAGCTTGGTCATCAAGAAGAACTTAAAAAATATTTTCATTTTCCATTGCATCTGGTCATGGTGTCTAAAATAGCAAGAATAATTTCTGTTAGCCATTAGTTGAAGTTCAGGTGGATACAGGATCTATCAGGCATCAGCTGTAAAACAAAAAGGGACATTTGGGGTTTGGTCATGCATCAAATGTAATGAAAACAATTCCTAATTGTGAAGCTAAAAGTGTGTATAAATGCTGACACAGCATTCATTATCTCATTTAGAAGATTTGTGACACAGAACAGCAAAGGAGAAAATCTGTTTCTACATCTACCTAAACAGAAAAATCCATCTTAACTATGCCTGACTCCAATGATGAATTCCTTAAAGAGTGACAAAATGGAGATAACTATTTTTACATGAAATTTTAGTTTTCTGAGACTTGTATTAACTCTTTGTTTCATAGAATAGAAATTTTTGGAAAGAAGACTCATAAGAAGTTTCTTTGGAAGTCAGGATATCCTGAACTCTGCTATCGGTACATTTGAACACACTCTGAAGTCCATTTGGTACTCATCTTAAATGGAGATTCAGTGTAGTAATAGATTTGATCTAAACATGGTTGTAATTACCTGTATAGCTTGTCATAATAAATTGGGTTACCTTTCATCATATTACTTGGGAGGCACAAAACAAATGAATATAAACTGGCATAACATGTAGCATACTTAAAACACTAACTTACTAACTTACATTTTACTGAAAATGAATGAGGAAGTGGAACAAATCTTCCCCCAGGATGGCAATTTACCTCTAATTATGGCTTCAACTCTGAAGACCTCACTTCTTTTAAGAAAGTAACTCCTAGTGAAAAAAAAAAAAAAAAAAAGTGGAACTTTTCAAAAGCACCGAGACTGGAATCAAATCACATTTTCTGAGATCTTATTTGGAAAGCTGAAATTGGAAGAAAAATCATGCTTTTAAAACACTGATTCAAACATTAGAAAGATGTGGCTTAATTGGGACTGGGGAAGATCTAACAGGGTAACTCATTTCTCATTTCCACAAAGTCAACTTGTGCCTTCTGCCTTGGAAGCAGGATCTGTTTCTCAGGAATTGCAAATCCCATGTAACAAGACCAGTGGAAAGTCCTGAAGTGCTTGAGATTGTGGGGACATGATCCATGCTGCTCCAGCAACAACAACAAAAAGCTCCCATGCCATTGGGAAATGTGTTACCTGAAATATTAAAGTTTGCCTGAAATGTAATCTGGGCCGGGGGTTGGTCACAGGTTGGACTCAATGCTATCATTTTGGTTTTCCAACCTAAATGATTGAGTGATTCTGTAATTTTACCTAATCATGCCTACACTGGGAGTAAGGCTTTAGAGTGTTTAGATAACAATTTCACAGCAATAGTCAGGGATGAAATCTAATTAATTGTAAAATAAAGCTTGTAACATTTGCAAATAGGATTATATAATTTAATTCCTAATGATAGAGGGGCCTGGACTCCCAACCGAGGTACCTGCTATTTCCAGTCCTAACATTTAGTGTGATTAATTCTGCAGAATTAATCTGCAGAATAGACTTTATATAATTTGTAAAGTATGATTAGCCAAGATAATTTTTACTGAAATCATGTTCGCTACTTTTGCTCATGAATAGCCCATGTTCTAACTTCAATTTGGATGGGAACAATGGTAACACATTTCACACCAACTATTTTTAATCTTCTCTCCCTTCCTGCAATGAATATGATTTTTATATTCCTTCTCTGACTACATAGTGAACTCATTTATAACCTGTTTCAGCTTCCTATCTGATTAGTTCTTTTCCCTACAGATTTAGTTTTGCTGAACCACAATGGTACCACACAGACAGCAGAATAAAATATAAATTCATACATAATCATGTAAGCAGAGATAGAATACCTGCAACTCCTCTTCAGTTCAAAGAAGCTGCCATTGTTTAATACCTTTAGAAGCTGCACCACTGTTTATATTCAGCAGAATGCTTTATCCTAGCAGAGAGCACTGAATAATTACCAGTAGATGAGTGCACAGTGCAAAATAAATATCAGAAGTGGCATAAAAGAAGAAGAAGAAGAAAAAAAAAAGTATTTGCAATCCACTCTTTCCCCAGAATAATTATGTAATCTTCAGAGGGGAGAAGTCTGAAAAGACCATTGAATGAAAATCTTCCCGTGCCTTTGGCTTTAACAAGGGTACTACTGAAAGAACATGCACAAAGCTGGTGAGGAAACTCTGAGAAAAGCGATTGAATTTCCATCAAGATTCCAGAAGATTTTAGTACTATCAGCAGACTCAGATAAAACTCTGTACCTAAGCACTTCTCTGTCTAGCAAGAGTATATAACAGAAAAAGAGCAGCAGATTTGGTTATAATTGTCAGTTCTATTCAGATAAGCACAGAGTGGTTCTGTTCCCTCACATGAAGCATTTGCTGAGGTTTATAAGGCCATTTGGAAATGTGAGCAAGCTGGCAGTTTATTACCAGCTGCACTTCCCAGAGCAGGGATGGGGCAAGCAATTTCCATCAGAGTTAGAATGAAAGGATGGCAGCCTCCACTGCCAATAACCACATGGTCCAGCAGGCTGGGTAAAAATTCAGGTTATGAATTCAAAAAATTAAAAATTCAGGTTAGAGGAGCCCCATATTGCTGCTAACTTCAGCAATGGACTTAGAATCTCTTCATTTCCCAGTAACTTGATTTTTAAAGTATTTGGTACAGCAATGACCAGCAAAATCTGCTACTTGTCAACAATTTTAAATTAATATTGGTAGGTCTTAATTAGTATATTAACACTTACCAGTAAGTTTATAATAAACAACAGGAGAGCAGATATAATTTATGAAACTAACCGAGTTACCAGGCTCACTGAGATTGGATCTGAACCTCTGGACATTACAGAAGT
This sequence comes from Alethe castanea, assembly GCA_024734035.1. Taxonomy (NCBI): domain Eukaryota; kingdom Metazoa; phylum Chordata; class Aves; order Passeriformes; family Muscicapidae; genus Alethe; species Alethe castanea. Next base: position 17,438,968 of record JANRGV010000023.1, read on the forward strand.
CTGTGCACAAAACTGATCTGGTTCATTGAAAATTGGGGCCAATATAAAGCCTGGAATGCCTCTCTTCCTAAACAGAGATCTATTCTTCTCAAACTTTTACCTTTAACCTCTGGCAAAATTAGAAAATGCTGTGTGTGGAAATCCAGCCACGTGGCTGGGAGAATCCTTCAGCTGGGTCAGGGGGATGCTGGAGCAGCAGATCCTCTGAGCAGTGAGAAAATCCTGGAGGCTTCTCACAGTTCTGCATTCCCATGGGGCCTGTTAAGGATAAGATGGCACTAAAAGTGGGTCACAAGTGTAGCACTTTGTGAGAATTGAGCCCTAAACAATTAAAGTAGAGCTGCTGGAATAACCAGTGTGTGAAGAAGAAATGAAAAAGGTTAAATATTTGATGGAGTGGTGTCAAAGCATCCCATTAGTATTTTGCCCCTGCTTCATGGCTTTTCTGAGAAAAACTTGTAAGCTCAGCAGCAGCACTTCAGTAGCACTGTCTGAATACATAAAAGCAGCCTGGTGAAACTTGTGACCAGAAAATCTGCATGAAACTGAGAGCAGGGGATAAGTGAAAGAGGAAATTTTAAACATTTACCGTTTGATCACTCAGGAATGAATTATTTCCTGGGCTTGCCTGGTTCAAGGTAATAACCCAAACTTCGAGCTCCCTCAGCTTCTGGCTGTTCCCCACCCATGCTCCAGCACAGTCCTTATTAAATGTCTTACCAACAAATGCCAACTTTTACACTCTGAGTTCTGTCTCTGGAGTGTGAATTGCTCAGCTGTGGGGTTTTTTCACTTCATAGCTGCAGTTCCACGTAGGGAAGCAATGGTTCTGCTGTCGGTGGTGATTTCCCAGGGGCTCTGGGGGTGACCTTGGGCACCCCTCCCTCCTGTTTCCCACCCAGGCCTTTGGGACAAAGCCAAAACCAGCACTGCACTCGGTGCTGTGCCACGCTTGGGATGAGATGCTGAGATTTGGGTTCATTGCTGCACATCTCACTGAATGTTTTGGAAACAGATGGGGACAACCAAGGATTTCTGGCCAGCATCTCCTCCATCACACTGCAATGTACCTTCTGTCACCAGACATGGCATGTCATGCTCAAATCTGTTTTACTGCTGGACCTACCAAAACTGTCACTCATGGCAGGCTCCTGTCACTGCTGTCCTACCTTTACCAGCTGATTCCCCCAAGAGACATGATTTCAGACAATTTCAGACAAGATTTCTGCATAATTTCAGACAATTTCAGGCATGATTTCTGCATGATTTCAGACAAACTTCATTACAGACTGTGCACTGAGTCATTATTCTGCCCTTTGAACTAGCTGCCATCTCATTTTCAGCTGAGACAAGTGCTCAGCACAGTCTTTGCTTAATTTCAGGTAACTGTGTAAGCAGCCTGATTTGTTTCCAGTGAAACTTTCACAGAGCTTTGCACTTGTACTTTTTAAATAAATAAGACTTAAGACTTTTCAAACAGTACAGAAATAGCTATGAAAAACCAAAATCAATGATCATGTGATCAAATGCTTTGCTGAGTAGCAAAGTTACTTTGAAGTTTCTTTTAAGATCCACAACAGGGAATTTCAACCTGGCCTAAGCTAGAAATATCTTTCCATAACCCAATAATATGGTTTCTTTCCAATTAGCTAATTATAGAACCATATTCTTCTTTCACCTTGCTCTACTGAGAGGCACAAGAAAATTTCTTGTACAGGGCTTTCATATCACTTTGATAACTCTATTTCTACATAAAAATCCCAGGAAAAGGCCAAAAAAGCATCCTTTAGAGAGAACATTGTAGTAATTTTCCTGATGGCATACAAAATCTAGTCACTGTTTTAGTTCTTTCTGAATACTTTTTCACAGGAAGAGAAAGATATCACAAACTAGGAAGGATGAAAGGAAAGAAGATAATCTACATTGCAGACAAAAATCTACATGGTTTTGCTGGATTAATGGATCCTAACCACCAAATAGCTTTGAAGGAGCAGCTGAAGTTCAAGAATTTGCCTTCTTTCCCACCCACACTCCAATGAAACTGCATTTTCACAGCTGGAAATTGTGGAATTTGTTCTGTGCTTCTTTCCCTCTGGAGATCAGTCTAAAACTGAGACTGAGTACAAAACAATACATGCAACACCATGAAAAAGAATGCACTCTTTGTTAACCCAACAGAACGAGCATTTTCCTGACCAATAACAGTGATATTTGTGTGGGTTGTTATTTTCAATACCTCAGGGCATGATTGTGCAGTTAATTGGATTCAAGGGGGTGCCACACACTATAGATGCTATCTGTCAATAATAATTGTTGCCAAAAGTAGGGGGATGTTTAAAAGTACAATTACAGACAAGATATTCCAGGGGTGTTTATTTTTCTACTGAGAATACAAAAATATTTATGCACTTTTACACCTCTACAGCAGATGCCATATCACTTCTGATTAAAACTGCTTGCCAATAATGAATTTCTGTGAGGCACAAATTAAAATCAGCTTCTATAGATAACTCCACAAAATAAAAATTTCCACTGCATTTGCCAACACATCGTCCATATTTTCTGATAAAAATACAAACAGGACATCAGGAACTGCCAGCTGGGGATCACAAGTTCTGAATATCTTGTTCATTTAGAGACCCCACTACCTGTGGGTTATTTAAGTGTGCTCATTCCACCTATTGCTGATGTAAAATATTAAGACAGCTCAGTAACCTCAGTGAAGAGACTCACAGGCTTGAAAGGCAGGATAAAGCAAAAAGAACAAGCCTGCTGAGCACACCAGATGAAAAATTTATACTTTTAATATCTTTGTATTTCCACATTCTATTCTATGTTCATCAGAATCTGAAGCATGGAATAGCAGTGTCTTTATTTCTTTTCTGCCTCCAGGTACACACCAAGGCATCAGGCTGATGGTTGGCTCATAGAACACCAGCTCTCTTATTACTCCAGATAATTTATTTATAACGAGGTTCGTGTATTTTCCCTGTTAGATGTTGATGCAATTTGACTGCACTTTCAGTTTCTAAAGATGTATAATTGTTAAATGGATACAAATATTGATAAAACATTCCCTACACAAGAGCAAAAAGTGTCACACAGGGAGGGTTTTCAAATATAAATCCTGGGAAATATATTGCACATCAGGTGTTTTTCTGCCCAAGGAGAAAAATCCTCCATACTAAAGGTCTAACTGCAGAGGAGTTTTAATATTTTAATTTAATATTTTCACTTCTACATTAATTAGTCCATCCACAATTACCTGGAAGTGTTTCACTGCATGTAAGGATGCTGTTTACTGGGCTTAGCTCCTGGAGAATGGACACTGAGGCTGTGTTTGCAGTTGATGGAAATGCAGAGATTGCTCATTCCATAACATTAAACCACGATATGAAATGGTTTTCTGCCATAATAGGAGGCACAGAAAATGCACGGGGTCGTGCCAGATTCACTGAGAATTGTGATGGGAGAAATGAGGGTAATTCACTGGAGGCTGTGTCTTCCTGCAGGTCAACTTTGCATGGCCACAATCCTTACCAAGGACAGACCAACTCCTGGTGTGATTCAGGCAGAATCCAGGCCCTGCAACAGATATAAAAAGCACTGAGAGCAGCTCAGGCTGCCTACAGCAAGGTGATGCCAATAAAATTATTAATAAGCAAACCTCACCTTCTAAACTCTTTGGAGAATTGAGAACAGATCTTTCACAGGTTGCTGGAAGTGAAAGACACTAAGAGACCTGAGAAGCTTTTCATAGGTGTGAGTCAGGTTACTTCAATCAGTTTAATGAATGAAAAAAGAAAAGACAACAAATGAAAACTGTACACATCTGAAGGCACACTTACAGCTGGCATAATCTTCCTCAGAGGAAAGTGAGATTCAAATGTTGTGATTCTGTAAGAGTCTTAAAATGTGTCAAAAAAAATTCTATGACTTTGAAAGTAGGATATTAAAGCTTTCTTTTAGGTTTAGTAGCCACTGGAATAGTAAATATCTTCACCTCTGCTCAAACCAAGCCCTGTGCAGTACAGCACTTTTTCAGATCAGAAGTTAAGTGGCACAATTGGAGCTTTGGTTTGTGCCCAAATGACTTGGCAAGACTAAATTCAATGATAATGAAACTTCACAGATTTACAGACATCCTGGAAACAGCAGAAGCAAGTTTAGTATTGTACTCCAGGACATAATTATAGCACTTACATATTTTCATTAAAAAAAAAAAAAATGAAGTTATGAAGAGGAATTGTTCACAGAATTTAACAGCCCTATCAAAAGACAGCTATAATGAAGAAAGCTCTCCAGCCCTCCAAAAATGATACAGTCATTTGAACTGGTGATTTCAGCAATTAAATTTCAAAATACTTTTGTTTCAACACATCCAAAATGCTCATGCTGGTATGTAAGAAATAGAGATGTGACTGAGAGCATTACCAGGTAGTGCTGCAGTAATTAGCAGCGTGCTCTAACTGTGCTTAAACACAGGTCATGATGTCCTTACCAGAGATTACTCCTAAAAGAGGAAGACGTTCGGCCCTTTATGCAGAAAGTAATTTAGGATCAAAACCCAGCAGCGAAGGAGTCTGGAATATGTTGAGAGGAGAAACAAAGTGCCCCCAACCCAACACTCAGCACATCACAGTGTGATAAAAAGTTCTACCTCTTAAGCACTTTTATTCCTAAAATCTGAGTTTAGCCATATGAGAAAATCTACAGCTACAGCAACCAACCAACCAAAATAATATTTTCTGTTTGAATGTCAAAGACAGCCTATGACAGTTTCAGAGTCTCCCTTCTAAAGAAACCTGTAAAATCCATCTGCTCTGATGAGCACAAATAAATAAATAAATATCCCCCTAACACTTTTCACATTCCAGGCATGTCCATTAACTTTCTCTATTAACACTCTTTGGACAGAAATAGCACATAGAATGCACAAGAGCTAATATTGGAAAAGCTAAACAAAAGCTGTAATCAGATTTTAAAACAGACAATATAAGGCATTGTAATTAACCAGGTTGGAATAAAGTGGTCTTTATTAGTGCAAACGAGCTCATCTGCTATAGGAATGAATATTTCACAATCTAATCCAGGATGTATTGACACCAGGCACACATTTACATTTCTTCCATGGACAGATTGTTATTGACCTTGTGATGTGACATATCTACTGTCACTAAGCTACAAAATGGGAATCTCATCCTGCCTCTCCTCTTTTATATACAGAAAGCAACTGATTTGTCAGCATGCCAGCTTTAACTAGCTGAGATGAAGGTAAGCTAATTTAATAGGAACTGTTCAATAGCTTCGACCCACCTGACACTGTCAGTTAAGGCAGCTCCACATTGCAGTGTCTTTCATTATTTCCAGCTCTTTCTTCAGACTACTTGAACAGCAAGTCAAATAATATGCTCAGGAGTCAATAGGGCTGACTTTTTCTCAAGGACATTCTTTTGATGCCAGGAGGCGTCAAGTGGGAAAACACGTAGCGTGAAGGTGAGAGGACACTAATTAAATATACATAGCTCTGGCCAAGGAAGAATGAGGCACAGCTTGCTATCTGAAAACTCAGTTGCCTGCTTGGCTGAGGTCACAGCTGTTGACTTGTACAAGTTCTTAAGTTGCAGGCTCAGTATGAGATGCTTTAACACTCTTAAACAGCAGACAAAGGCGATCTGCAAGGATGCTGCGTGCAGTTCTGTGTGCAGCTCTGTGTGCTTTTGTCATTTAAAGGCACACAAAAGAGATTCCTTGTTTAACTTTGACTGAAATGAGTATGTATCCTTTATCTATCAAACTGTTCTGGTGTTTCCTGAAGCTGGGAAAGGATCTGTGACTGTTACACCATGAGTAATGTCATTAATCTTGTCCATGCAGGAGCTGGCTTTCTAAAGGATTATTTCAAAGCATGAATCTAACCATAACACCCCTTCAGATTAAATTGGCTACAGTGATAACAAGTGTTCACATGCATGCACTTGGGTTATTTCAGAGGGAAGCATGAACATTCCCACCATGTAAAACACTTTCAGGACACGAACTTACATAAAAATACCAAATAGTTCAATCCTCTCCTCCCTTTCCTAGGCTTTCTTCGCACAGCTGATCATTCCCATTTAATATATTACCTAAAAACCAAAATTTCAATTACCAGCTTGACAAACGCCACCCTGACCTGCAAAGTCTTTTAACCCTGCCACATGTGTCAGGAATTTTGGATATTTGCCCTTCCACAGACACCTGGATAGCAATGGCCCCACCTACAAAGGCATTTCTGGTTTTGCTCCTGTGTTTGTGCAGGAAGAGGAGATTCTGTCTGGGTGTTTGCATGCTGTGAGTACCATCCCTTCCTTCAGGCTCAAGGGTAATCAAAACTCACATTATCTCTAAATGGACAGATGAGGAAATGCTCAAAACTGGGCTTGTATGATAGAAAAATTATGCAAATTAAGACATTTAATAGTTGCATAATTTCACACTAACAACTGAGCATTCAAACTCCAACATTTACTATTCCTAGAACATAAATATAATGGTGCATCACATCCATTCTTTATTGTTTCCAGCCTCTTGCAATTTTATCAGTCTACAGCCAAAGAGAGTGTTTTCCTGAAAGCTAAATGTTTCCTCTCAGTTTTTCCCTGCTGGCCATGCAAATAGCATTGCACTTTTAGTTTATGAGAACGACTTTTGCTCACCAGCCATGAAGTTCTTGCTTTCTTCAGAGACTGGGCTTGACCTCCTCCTTCCCTCCACCAGACCCGTCTGGTCTGAAAGCTCTGGGATTAAACACCATCTGATAAATTGCTAATCTACCATTTATCTCGGTCTCTCAAAGTATTTGAGAGCAATTGCAGGTCTCAGCTCATAAGATTTTCGAGTTAACAGCCTTTCTGCCCAGGCTGTAACTGCATTTAGACTCTGAGCACATCAACATGCAGGGTGAGAGCAATACCCTCCACACTCCTCGGGAGGAATGTGGGAAGGCAAAGACTCCAGCAAGGCTTACACACATTTCACGACACCCTGTTTGTCACTGTTGGGGTGTGTTTTTCATGTTTGCTTGATTAACAGGCTCTGGAAATGCAACAGCCCCTTCAGCTGGGCCTTGTCTGGTTTGATGGGAACTGGAACAGAGGCTGGGCAGAGTTAAAGGAATAAAGCAGGGATTTATTAAAAGCCTTCAAAGGACTCACCTTGGGTAGTGATGGATCCTGAGCCAGGAGTTCTCACACTTTTATAAGTTCTGGTCCATTTCCATCTTGGGTTCATTGCCCAATCCCAGCTCCAGGTTCTGCAGTCCCACCCTCCCAGATTCTCTCCTCAATTCGCTGCTGTTTGCACTTTTTGGG
>JANRGV010000023.1:17453426-17470550 GCA_024734035.1 Alethe castanea
GATCCATCACTCTCCTTGCACACACATTTCACCCAGCAGTGAGATGATCCATCACTCTCCTTGCACACACATTTCACCCAGCAGTGAGATGATCCATCACTCTCCTTGCACACACATTTCACTCAGCAGTGAGATGATCCATCACCTCTCCTTGCACACACATTTCACTCAGCAGTGAGCTGATCCATCACTCTCCTTGCACACACATTTCACCCAGCAGTGAGCTGATCCATCACTCTCCTTGCACACACATTTCACCCTGTGATTTTCCCAGCTGTCCAGAGTGCCACAGCTTTGGCTCTTTGCACATTTTGCCTGTTTGAGGTGTTATTTCTGCTATTCCTGTTTGGCTATTCCTTCAGTGTCCAGATCAGATCACTGCTTAGCTTGGGAGACACAAAAACCCCATCTCAGAGGGACATCGATTAACACAATAATCCTTTAAGCCATCAGATAGTGTTATCTCATTATTTGTAGCTATTCCCTAACAAAGAACTCCCCAGCTCCTCAATTCTCATCTGCACTTCTATCTCTACTTATAAACAGTGGCCACGTAATGTAAGAAATTCTGATTATTAAGAAACCTTGTCTTTGAGTGTCTTAACTCAGCAAATTACTTGATATCATTTATTTATTAATTACATAGAAAACCAAAAGCTACATCCCACATTAACAAGGGAAAGCTGTAGGAAACAAAGAAACCAGAAGCAGAATTGATGAATGTTCACTGCGTCCTTCCTGCTAAGACACCTTCAATTCAGAGCATTAAATTTGTTTTAAATGTACAGAAAAATGTATCAGGAAAAATAATTCACTTTTAAGCTTTAATATAATACATACATGGATACATTTACCACCAAAGGATCTATTTCTGCAGTCTACAGAATGCTCAAAAATAAGTTAAGGAATGATTCAACTGCAGAAGCATGGCTAATGCTGCCATACCAACATAGAAAATAAAATCAGAAATACTGGAAAGTGAAACATTGTTCTTTATTGCCAGCTTGCAGAAGATTTAGGAAAAAAATCTGTAAAAAATCTGCAACTGCTTTTTTTTTTTACTATTCTGTTTCTAGAATTTAAAACCACTTATAGAAATATAAAATAATTGTCTAGAGATTTCATGCAAAGAACCTTGTCCTTGATGTTACAAAGTCAGATTCAGAAACACACTTTTTGTATTACTACTATACTACTACAGTATTACTACAAGCCCTCCAACACACCTGCTGAACATCTCCTTCTGAAATAACTCAACATGATCAAAAGCCCCAGAAAAACAGGAGCACAAAACAGAAATTTCATCGTGCAACAGAAAAATGAGTCACACACAGAGGAGGAACTGGCCTGGGCTGATGTGGGCATGGAAAAGTGAATGTGGGGCTGCTATTCAATTTCCAAAGATGAATCCACAGTAAAGGCAAACATTTTTCTTCTTATATGTGAGTTCTGCACATCAATCACTTCACATGGGACAGAGGCAAAAAACTGGAGAAATAAAGTCCACAAATAATTCACCTTTTCAATGCCTCAGTTCTGAACCCAATGACCCAGTCTGGCCAAATAACTGCTTTTCCCTCGTGTACCTTGAACATAAATACAGAATAACTGACTGCAAGTATTCAGTGTCAAATGTCCAGCTGTGTCTGTCCATGAGCTGTCACAAAATCCCGTGTCCTACACTGGGATTAAGGCAAACTTTAATTGTGCTGTGTGGGGAGTCTGGTTCAGAGTCAAAGCCACATGTTCCCTGGCATGTCCTGTGAATTGATCATGCAGATCTGTGGGCAAAACCCAATTAAAATAATACCAGCACTCAGCAGTTACAGCAGTGTGCTGGTGACCTTCCATGGTCTTAGCAAGTACATTATGCTTTGCCAGTTCCCAAAGAAATATTCCATTATCTAGATATTGAAAAGTGGTCATCATCCTGCTTTAGATGATGGTAGTTAGAGCTACCTTTTTTCTTTATTTTTCTGGCTTTTCACAAGGAAAAACAAATATGCCAACTTCAAAATTATTAACGGTTTGGGTTTTTTTCCATCTGAAGAGCAGGAAAATTAACACACTTGGAAAACAGTCCAAAATTCTTAGTTTTATGTTTATTCCCATTTGGAGAGAACATTTTTATTCTAGAATTTCAGTAATTTGGGTAATGAGTTCACTATAGAAAGCATAAAAATCCCACTCCCATATTGTCTAAGCAGTATAACCAGCAGGAAAGGGAGGTTTCTTCCCCTTTGAGCCTCAACATCATCCATCCCTTCTTGTCTGGATCTGAATTCCCACCTGGAGCCTTGTGCCTGAAGGTGCACTGGTCACACAACCAACCTTTCAAAGCAACATCTTCTTTATCTTACCATTGCATCCTCCTTTATTTAACAGAACTATTGCTCTTTGTTCCATTCAGAAGCATCATTTGAATGTTTACCAAGCACGGGGGAGAGCTGATAAATGGGTGGATCAATTAATCTGAAAAGGTCGTAAATTGCTGCTTCGTTTCCCTTGAAAAATTGCAATTGATGAAAATTTATTTGAAGACAGAATTCGGCAACAGACTTCCATAATTAACAATCCAATGTAACAATCATTCCAATTCCCAAAGGTCCAGAAGATCAATTTTATAGTATTTTTCTCACTCGAGCATTATTTATTCATGCATTCATCTTAAATTGTTGATTTTTTTTTTCTGCAGTATGATGATTTGTCAAAGGCAAAGCATTTTCAATGCTTTTTTTTTTTCCCGACACCAGCAAGGTGTCAAAACCCCGAGAGAATATATTTGAAGCCAGTCACTAACAGAGAGCCACAAATCTGCCTGAAATGCTGTGGAATTCTATTCCAGGAATATAATCAGAACTTCCTCTCCTATATCTCAGCTTTGTCTCCTGATCTGGTATCTACATTGCTTCATTTCCCTCCTCTCTCACCTCTAAAAAAATTCCAAGCACCCCCCCAACACAATTATGCTTCAATAAAGATGGATATTTCAGGAATATTTAAGTTGCCTGAGCTGAGATGTTGAGGGCTTTACACTCATTTTCCCAAGGAATAGAGATATCTTGTGAATGCTCCACATCAGCTGTAGCCAGAAGGAATTACAGCATAATAACTGCAGTTGTGAGACCTTTCAGAGTTCATCAATAAATCTCTCTTTGATACTATGTGAAGATATGGGGAAGTTTAATCAATAATTAATGTTAATCACATTCAGTCTTAATCAATGCCAGAACTACTACTCTTCACAAAGCCCAGAGACAGTTCTGTGAGGTAAAAAATCAAATTTAATTAAAGCTGTGCATGCAGAAGAGTTTGTAATGCTCTCATAATTAGTTTGTTTAATACTGCAATTTCCAAACGCCTCTGTCCATTCTGCAGAGCACTCCAATATTGAATCCATGCTTTGCACCTGCTGTAAGAGCCAGTTGGGCTGGTCATGTGCAGATCCCATGTGTGAGACTGCAGAGGGACAGAGCTCTCATCCTTCCATACCCAGAGATAAATAGATGGAAAACCTTCCTGGAGATCAAAACTGCCCTTGGAAGATGCACCAGTCACTCACCTGTCTCATGCCAAAAGCTGGTTTTATATTCAAGCTGTGGCTTTCTTGCCTCCCAGGATCATTTTGGAGAAGAACAATTTCACTCAATGCTAGTTCTCAGAGGAAAAAAAAAAAAAAAAAAAAAAAAAAAAAAAAGTTTCTTCTATAATTTGGGGTTCAAAAAAGGAAAGTGGTGCCCATCACTGCAGGTCTCTTGAGAGGTGTGTTGAGGATGAGCTTTTCTATCTCTCTTCTCACTGGAAAGGGGAGGTCACAACCTAAAAGCCAAATATTTAACAACCCTCCAAGAGTGCATTCAGTGCCAGAGCAGCTGAGTCAGGAAAGGGGGGCAAACATTCCCTGAACCCTGCTCTTGGGGACTCTTCCCACTGGGGAGGTGTCTGTGTTCACACATCATAAATTAGGTAAATGTCAACCCCCTCACACTGCTACAATGGTAGATTTCACACCCCAGGCAAAGAAAAGAAATAACCCTGTCTGTTCTGCCATTATTTCTCATTCTGGCAAATGTCACCAGAGGACTGCTCCATAACAGGGTTTTGCTGAGAAACAAGACAGCGATGGGCTCTGATTTTTACTTGATTATGATCTAAGTTTTCCTTTTGACAACTAATTCTTTTTCTCATTTACAAAAATAGAAATTCTGCCATGCATTCAGTCTTAGCCTACCTAAGTGTTAATGTAGGAATTAACATTGCAACTCATACCAATATTTTGAGTTTCCCCCATTTGCAAAGCTGTCTCAAGCTCTCAGGTATAGAAGCAAGCAAGTCCCTAGAGATTTGGGAGCTCAAGACTTTAAGAACTCAGCCATTCTCCAGCAGCCAGGTTTGACTGAAATCCAACAGTTAAAAATCCTTTGGCATGAAATAAACAATCAAAAGACAAAAGCACAAAATGGGAATGTCGTGAGCAAGTGTGCCACCACCATAATAAGGAATACCACAGATTACCTGCCTGAATGGCTGTTATTGCTCTTTTTATTTATTTTTTAAAATTAAGCACAGAGAGAAATTTGCTCCCTCTGTATATTTCTGCCTTAAGCATTCCTGATTGCTGCAAGATTTAGGCCTGTTAAAGAGCAGTCTTGCATCATTATATATTTCATTGACCATTTACTGTAATGCTGAAAGACAGATCAATTGGCAGTTAAACTGCTCATTAAGAAAAATGTACAAGTTTCTCTAAACTCAGCTACTCCATTTTTCTCCCAATCATTTCCTATTAATGGGCAGGTTTTGTCCTGCTGCTCAATAGTTCAAAGTTAGATTTACTTTATTCTGTGTAGTGTAAAGCACTTAGGCAGTTTTAAAGTGAAAGGACTTTTTGAGAAACTTCTTTAAAGTCAAAATGACAGTAATAGCATACATCTTAAATGCTAGATTTTCATGTTAAAGCATCAATTCAATAATCTATGATCTGTAAAAAAGCAGTTATTTTCCTGTGATTTTATTTGTTACAATGAACCGACTGCAATTCTCAGGGTCAAATTATGCAGGCTATAAAATTTAAATTTAAAAATTTGACACTAATGGAAACTCTGATACACAGACAGAAATCTACTTAGTCAGCAGCCACAAATCAGGACCAACACTTTCTTTCAATAACCTTTGTAACTTGTCTTGCAAGTTGAAAGGGTTTATTAATGAAACCAACAGCAACTGCTCCCAGAGGGACAGCCCCTCAATTTTTCACCCCCTTACTGCAGCCTGGCAAGGTGGGGGTCTGTGCACAAGAACATATCTGGGTCACTTCAGATCATCCCAAGTTATCCACAATCATATGAACCTCTTCTTTTTTATCTTCTTTACAAGATTGAGCCACTATGTATATATGTTTGTGTAATTAAGTCACATGAGTCTTCAGGAGTGAGCTATTAATGACTCATGAAACACAGGTTAGTGCTCATCTGCATAAAACCCATAAAACTCGTGGTTAGATTGAGCACTGCCTCATTTATTACATCACCACATATTCCCTTTTTTTCCAGATAGATGAGTCTGCAGCACTTTGGCTCCAAGCTGGAGGACCAGATGCCAAAAAAATAAGAGGCACCTGTTTTCTGAAGCTCAGGAGCAATTCATCCATCTTCCAACACTGCAGCCAGTCAAAACTTGCTAAAGGCACCGTTAAAAGTTGTGTGCCTCCGTTCAGAAGCCACTGAAAGAGCAGAATTTTCATCTCAAACACCTGCACATGAAAAGGTACCATTAAAAATCTCCACATGCCACCAAATTCCTGATAAGCTGATCTCCACAGGGGATGGAAGCAGTGGAGGGACTGGCGAGGAAGGATGGATGAAAAGCAGGAAAAACATGGAGAGGACACGGGTAGGATGCTGAAAAGCCCAGAGGAGCAGAGAGACCATCAAAATATGAATTTTTGGGGAACAGACTGACCAGGAGCAACCTGCAACAGCCAGAGGAAAAAAATAAATTGAAATAATGCATCCAAACAGCTTTACACTGACTAGCAGTGTTTGCCAAACAACATTTTCAGAACAAATTTCACCCAAATTTCAGTGCACATGATAGAACTGCAACCTTCTGTATTTTGAGACAGTTTAGTTCCTTAACACTGATGTAAAATGCTTCTCGTGTGGGTCTTTCAGTCAGATTAGAGCTGTGATTCTCCTGATCTGCTTTCTTCAATAGGCAGCCCTTTCAATATGGTTGCTTTTCCATTTTTAAGTATATTTGCAAAAGCTGGCAGCCTGAATCTCATCAGGTAGGAGAAAATAGAAATGTGACAGGTTTAGAGCTAAAAGACCAAACAGTCTGTGTGACATTTGGGAAAGAGATTTTATATTTTGGAAGAAGGAAACCACTCCTTATCAAGCATAAAATTCAGAAGTTGTTATTTTGCAGAACTTGGAAATTTTTTTAACATTGTTTGTAGTTTTGCAGAGAATGCATCCATAACATGCAGAGGAAAGAGCAATTTAGCACAAAAAAAAATCCAGTTTATCACGTTTGTCACCAATATGGATAGACTGTAGAGAGTGGGATTGTTTGCTTGCATTTTTGGTTTGAAATTCTGCCACCTGTGGAAAAGCTGTAATTCAGAACAGACCATGTACATAAAATGTCAGTTTAATCCAGCTTCTGAGAATTCTATAACAGTAAAGGGAAAGTTTATTTTTTTATAGTTTCAAAAGGCAAGTTATTGGATTTGCAGTTTTGTATATTAAACAGAACTTCAATCCTATAAGTTGTTTGTTTTTTGTTTTTTTTACTTGACTGAGTGCCAAAATTCCATCAAATATCTTTAGGAGCACTACTGATGACCTGTTCAAGTTTATATTCGTTATATATATATGTTGCCATTTAGGGACTGAAATAGCATTCCATGACATACTAAAAAAGAAAAAACAACCATAATAATCTTCACTGAGATCTGAAAACACAACCTCATAGTTACTCTAATGAAGGCAGCATCAGACACAGGCAGCACTGAGTAATTCTGCACCAAAACTTTCTAAAAAACCCAACAAGGTTTCTAAAAAGCCACACAGCTTTTCAGATTCAACTCTATTTTAAAATGAAAACAAAATATGCACTTAGATAAGTCACCTTTCTGTCTCTCTAACTAGGTATGTATTAATAAGCCTTTATTTCTAGAGAATATAAAGTTATAACATAAAACAAATAAATGCCAAGAGGTGGATTTTGCTTAAATGGGAGGCCTAGAAGCTATTGCTGCCTCTTTAACTTTTAAGTACAACTCTTTCTCACAGTAAAATAGTCAACTACCTCCCCACTGAGCTATAAAGAACAGATTTAGTGGGTACATTATTAGCACTCTACTCTGTTCCTAGACCTTTGCAGCAGAAAGCCAAATTAAATGCTGGCCTAAGCAAGATCAATTCGGTTGCAGTCAGCAGAGATGCACCAGCCAACCTGTGATCAAAACACCATTTGCAAATGAAGAGCAACAGCACCTGAAAGTTTTGTTTCCTTTACAAACACATGGCTTCTGAATTCAGTCCAAAAGTGATGATTTTTCTCACCTAATTGAAAACATTGGCTTTTAGGGGCTCTGTACATTAACACAGAGAGGGAACTCTGACAGCATTTTTAGCAGTGAACAATAAGGAGGAATTAAATCACACCCTCCTGCTCCAGCCATTTCCACATTGCTTCATCATTGGTGACACAGGAGCAACAGAGGTATTTGACAGAGATATTGAAGAGGCCTAAAAATTGACGTTTTTAAGGGAGAATCAGCTATGTGAGATTCCACAAAGCAAGAACTGCAACGATCTTCTGGCATGCAGTGAGACAAATGAAGGTCAATGAGGACATGGACAAACTGGAGGGAAACCAAAGTTCCTCAGGCTGTGTGGTTCTGGAGCAGCATTCCAGCATCCTGAAGCAGCAGAGTCAACACACACATCCTAACTGCTTTTGAGCTGTAGCTTGATCAATTTATTTTACAGTCCCTCTCCTATGCCTGGCTGCACCAGTAGGAAACTGGATTCAGTCATGCAGGGTGTTCCTTCCATTACTCTCCCTGGCTAAGAGATATAAATAATACCTTAAATGCTTGTATTGTTTAATATTAAAAAATCAGTGGAGTGAAGTTTCTAGTTAGCTGGAGCTGTTGTGCTGGTACAGAAGGAGGGAGGCTTTGCCAAGGTAAGGATGTGATTTGCAGTGACTGCAATTTGAGTGCACCTGGATGGAGATGCCCAAGGAACTCAGTGATGAACTGACAAGATCATCACAAAATGCACAGGAAGAGAGTAGCTGCTCCCAGCTGTGCACATGCTCTTTAAACAATAATGTTTTGGCATGATCCTGCAGAGATTAGCATCGATACATAAATATGGAAAGGCACTTTCTGCAATGGAATGGCTCTTTTTTCTCAGTGCAGATAGAAGAGTTCAGCAAAGCCATTAAAACCATTCCAGTTTGGGATTTCTCCATGCCTGTGGGAGCAGGCACAGGCAGATTTGTGTTCAGACCCCTAAATGCACTATCTGAACCCTGATCTGAGGCTGTTTCTGCTGTGATTATCAAATTAAGGGCTCAGGTTTGCCTCTGCAGGCTTCAGCTGGATAAATATCCCACCCCTAGCTCACAGTTCAGAGGGTGGTGATGCACAGTTAACTCTGGGAAAGGAAATAAAGCTGCACCTTAAATTTAATTTTCTATAAACACAGAGTTGTATTTTTACTCACACCTATTTGATGTATCACTTTTCAGTAAAATAATGGAGTTAAGTACTCTTGTGCTTGAAAATGGCTCTCAAGGACTAAATTTGCACAAAATGATGCCTTTTGTTAATGTTTGAAATCTTTTGTCCACTGAAATGCTGAAATCATCCATGTTTGTTATCAAAGCCCTGAGTGGGCCCTTCCATTTATGGTGAACTGGAATAATCATAAAGGGTGCCTAAGTATGAAAGAGAAAAATGCAGAAAATTGGTGATTAAGTTTGTTAGAAAATAAAGAAAAGAAATGTCTCTAATAATCATTGTTACTTGTTACTTGCACTGCACATCACAAAAATAAAAAGTTCCTACATTTTATTTTCTTCTGGCATTTTTTTGTGCGTTAGTTAATTTTCTGTAATTTTGTTTCTGGTTTTGTTTGTTGCTGTGGTTTGTAACTGCTGTTTGTTTTAAATATATTTTCTATTTTAAACAAAGTTGACAGTAATCACTATATTTAATATGGGTGTCCTGGGAGTAACTGGAAAGCCAAGTATGAGCTATGGAGAGATACTAAGAGTTCATTTTATCATAAAATACAAGTTCTGTTACTAAAAATCCAATTACATAGATATTCTGATGTTTCTAATAAGTTTTGACTTGTGCAGCACTTTAACTTAGCTTGTTACTTTTAGATTATATATTTTTAAGTCTTTTAAATTTACCAAAAAAAAAAGAGAAATATATGGTCTTCCCTGTTGTAATTTAATAGAGACCTCTTCTAAAATGCCATATATTTAGATTGGATTATACCAGCATCTAGCTTGGACCCTAACAAATACATTTTTAATTAATCACACTGTTGTGTTTTTTTTTGTTTGTTTTTTCTTGTGAAATTCAACAGCTTGTCTAGAACATTGTAATCCAGAAATACTTCCATGTCATATCATAAAGCTAATAACCTCACTAACCACTTATTTGCTGACAGAACACACTGTCCTCATTTGCAGAATGTGAAGAATTTAGAATTTGAAAGGAAATAAAACGCCCTTAACAAGGTGTAAAGCACAATTTCCAAAAAAAGCTTCATCACCTCGCTGAATCCATACAGTAGCCTTCTTTCCTCCATAACCAGTCTAATTAAATACAGCTGGAGACAGCACAAAAGAACTCCATTAATTAATTGGCAACCTGCTGACACTAATTAAGCTATGAAAATTCAACTCCCTCACACCAGATTTTGAACATTAGTCAGTTCCATTTGTTGGGAAGTTTGCCTCGCGTCTCTAACACAACCAGAGAGGAGAAAATGAACTTTGTGGTTAACATGTGTGGGAACAAAGTGACCTATTACTGGGGAAATGAGATATTAAACCCTGACACAGAGAGGTTGTGCTGAGAGAGAAGCCCTTACTGGGAAATTCCCTCCCAAGAGGGTTTGAGGCCATGCCAAGAGCAGGAAAGTATCCCAAAACACCAGTGGCACAGGGCAGGGGGATGAATTGATTTAATCCTCTGCCACCCTCTGTAAGATGCCTCAAATCTTCACTTCAGCCACCCACTAGTCAAAATTTCATGAAGTAACTGGGAGAAAACATCCAAATTCCTTTACCCATATCCTAAATCCCATGTAAAGCATCCAAGGAGACCTCACTTAAGATGCTAACAGTTAATTACACAGTAAAAGGAAGATTATTTATTATTATTATTATTATTTAATGTCTCAAGGCCTACTGACAGTGAGTGGCTCTGCTGTTATCTGATGGACACCAATGAACACCAGCTGGTGCTCCTTCCCTTTCCAAAATCCCAGTCCCATCTCGTGAGAAGGTTCCAATGCCACGTTGGAAATGCACTAACTCTGATCTGTACCCACAGAATAAAATTATTGTCTGCTTTTCTTCAAATCCTAACCACTATAATGATTCAAGGACCATAAGACTCAAGAAGCAACTATTTTTTTTTTAATAAAATAAGTTATTGTCAAAAAGTAGCATATAACTTTCCTGCTTTTTCTTCTTTTCAGTTTTCTTTCACGTGAGACTTAAATCACTTAGCCTTCAAATAATACAGTTTGCCCACCTCACCATATTTTCAGAAATCTAATTAATTGGAAGGTGTTAATTAATTTTGAATCTACAGAAAAGTAGATTTCTGAAACAATTTCATAAGAATTGATTTATATAAAGGGTCTGTAACCTGATATACTTTCAGTACTGAAATTCTGTTAGCAGCTGGCAAATCAGCCAGGAATGTGGCAAACTTATGGCAATGAATGCCTTATCAATCATCAAAAGCAAAAATCTTAAAAAATTAAAATAATGAAAAAAAATAAAAAGAAAAAGAGAAGTCTGCATCTATACCAGTTCACATCCTCCCCTGAAAATACACATCCCTTTTTCTAAGGTATGAGTTTTGTATTAAGGCTGTAGCTCAGTGTAAAGTCAAATAAAATTCCATCTTTCTGTGCAGGTAAAGCTGACTCACTGTGAGCTTTAAGGGTGGCAAGATCTGCAGAGTTACATCTGACTCTGCCCTTAAATTCCTTCTTGCTGTGGCTGAGCAAATGGGCAAAAGGTGATGCTTAAAAGTTCCTGGAAATGTTGCTAACTAGGAGTAATCAGTCACAGCAAAATAATGGAGGTGTCATTGCCTCAGTCACTGTGCTAAAAATCAGCACCCCCAGAATCAGTCTCTTTGCAATGTGCTGATTGAAACACACAAAATATAATAAAAAATGAAGATAATAAAGAATATTTGCCTGCCATTTAGGGTGGAGAAGAACTATGCTGAGCAGTGTTCCATTCCTACTTCTAAACTTTATTATACTCTCATTTACTGCAGCCATAACTGTAATATTTTATAGTGAGATTAGAGTGCAATTGACAATATGCTGGATAATGCATTTGATTCATGGGTGATCTAAAGTAGAATGCTGGCTTGAAGCCCACATTCTCACAGGGAGTCTTCCATTTCTCAGGCTACCTCCTGTTCTCCAACTTTGTGAACAAGTTCAAAATGCTGCAAAGTCAAACTGGCAGAAAAACCACCACGATTTTTCTGAGATTACAGAAAGATAACACTGAAATTACCACGTGCACCAGAATCTGGTTGGAGGCTTTGCTTGGGCACAAAGCAAGGTCGGGCAAGATCAGATGGGAGAAGACCATTTTAGAGACTGGTCTGCACATTTAGACATTTAATTATTTTTCAAGAGAGACTCGTATATTAATTTCAGAACTAAGATGAACACTTATTTACATAATAAGAGTAAAAATTTGGGTTAATAAGGGTGACTGGCTTTCATGCAAGGGGCTGCTGTGAAGTGAGGGCTGGGAAGAAGAAGAGTTTAATGAAGTGCAGGATAGAGTCTCCTTGTGAGAACAGTTCTCATAATAATTCCCAGAGTCATCTTCAGGGTGACTGGCAGTTTCTAACTCTTCCACTTTTCATAAAACTACCAAAAAAAAAAAAAAAAAAGAAAAAACCCCAAAAAAAAACTGCAGTAGGGAAAGGAGGAGAGGCAGAAAATGAAAGCAGTATCTTATTTTAATAACACTTATTTTACTCTACTGTAATTGAAAATACTTGGATATTACAAAGAATAAATACTAATAGTCGAAAGTAGCAGGCTCTTCTATTGGGGAATGGAATCCTTCCATTTTCCCAAAGACAACAACGTGAAAACTGAGACAATGAAGGTTATGTTGATAATAGGAAGGAAAAAAGTTCAAGCCATGCCTGGGGCATGAAAGAGAGAGCAAAAGTTGAAGGAAAAAATCATGAAAGATGCATGACTATCAGATTCCCATGTATTACTGTTAAGTGCATTCATTAAATGATCATAAAGAATATATGGCATAAAAATGAAAGAGAAGATCACAGTCTCTAATAGAACCCGATAATTTCAGAGTGGGAAAAGCAGTAGACCATGACAACAATTTAAACTAAGAACACTAAATCTCACATTCCAGCTTTCACTGCAAGCAAAGGGAAAAATAAAAAACAACAAAGAAACACGTAGTAAATGATAGAAGTGACAAAAGAAAATATGACATCGAATTTTAAGGCTACACTGGCACAGCAGAAACGAAATTTGTTTTGAAATCATGACAAAATTATCTGATAATTAACCATTCATTTCTCACTTCATGTACACATGCTGCAAATCTCCTGAAAACACATGTCCAGCTAAATGAGTTGTTGTGATTGTGACCAGGACATTTGGTGTTTGAAGCCCTTTCTGCTCCATTGTGGTTTATATCAGCTGTATTATTTCACATAACAGGTTCGAACAGATCCTTTGGCCAGGGTTCTGACACCTCTGCATGAGGCTGTGTTTAACACCTCATCACCTGGTGTACATATGCTAATTGTTGCTGTTTAGCACCTGTTTTCTCCTTTCCTGCTGTTCAGGCACAACACTCAGCCACCACAACTCTGCCTTTGCAGCAGAGCATTTCACCATTTTGCAGACTAAATCAGACCTTTTGAAAACGTAGCAGGGAAAATTCTGATCCGGTTTGGGGTGGTAAAATGGTTGAAGTAACCATTTGTCATTAACCCCATTAGTTTATAATTATATTTTAAAAAGAGCAAATCAGGTATGGAGAATGGGAAGGGACTGACTTGGTACAGGAGCCTCTCCTCCTCAGTTTTGGAACTTCTTTGTGGCCATTGTCACCGATTTCCACACCATAAACACACTGGGGGTGATCTGCCCAACCCATCACATTTGTTACCTGAGCACAGTTCCTTGTAAAATAATTCTCAGGTTAAACACAACCCACTGGCTTCCATGAGTTTGCAATCAAGGAATTCAGGAATTATCACTCTGTGCCACTGGAATGGAAATTGCTGATGAAGCCGACAGGGATTGCTCAAATGGCAGCTCCCACATCCCTGCCTTGACTTCTCAAGGTCTTAAAACTCACCCTCTTTCATAATTGCACTGATGTGATGAGTTTTCTTCTTGGGAAGTAAATTAAGGATGTGAGCAAATGAAGAGAGCACATTAGAATTTATTACAAGAATCAATGCTGAGCTTTTGATTGGATAATTTTAAGGATAGATTAGAAGATAAGCACATAACTTCACAGTAAAAGAACTGAGTTCTTGAACCTCAAAACATGAGTGGAATGCCTACAAAGTGTGAGTGAAAAGGAAATAAAGGAATAGAGAATGATTGCTAGAATGAGGTATTACAGCCATCATCCAAGAATATAGTAAATGACTTTAATATGAGTTACCCTCACAAAGGTTCCCATGATAGCACCCTTGAACACCAGCACTGAAATATTTGTCATGACTAAAGGAATACACTAAAATACTAAAGGAAAGCCTTTTGTGTCAGTAATAATCAGAAATATGCATAATGCTCACCCCTAATTTCAAACACAGATATGTCCTCACTTTTAGTGGGTAGGTATCAGTTGTGGAAGTAGAATCTCACATGTTGCAAAGTCTTGCACTCATAGAATCACACTCTGTGCTCTTGAGAGATGTTTCCATTGTTACATTTACTAATTAGGACAATAACATGGCTGCTTCACATGGCAGGATATTTTAAAGCTCAGAGCAGAAGGAGAACAACATCAGTGCTTCAGGCTCTGCTGCTTGAGCGTTCAAGATAACCTGAAGCATAATTTGGCTTCATGTTGTAAGCAGGTCTAGAGCCAAATTCAGCACTCCCTGCTGAGCTAGTCTAGATATCACATGTAAGTGTGGCACAGAAATGTACAAAAGAACAGAAATTTGACCAATTTAATTTGAAGAACAGAAAACATTGCATAAAGCTTTCCAGCTCCTTGACATTGAGAATAATGGTGCCTGACAGTTCTAGGGTTAAGTAGCCACTCATTCAGCACAGCATCGTTTATCTGCCAACAGTGTGTGTCTCTTGTTGTTACTTCAAAGAAAAAATTCAATAAAAATTTAAATAAAAACAGATCTGTCAGTATAAAGCTTTAATATTTTACACCAAATTCAATCTCTTTCCTTTGTAAAGTGCTTTCATACTTCCCAAATTCGTCCTGCAGTACACAATTCTCATTTTTTTTAAAAGAAAGAAACCACGAATCACCTTTAAACATCTACACTTTCCTGAAACATTAACATTTATTTTTAATAGGCATCACTCTGAAAAGGCTTCACTAAGTACTGTAGCATGCTAAAGAATTCTGTAGATTGAGAGAACTAAGAATATATATGTTAAGTCCTTGAGCATCATTGCATACAAGCAGGTTACTTGGTTAAGAATTCATGATTCAGAATATAACAGTAATTATTTAATGCAATTAATTCCAAATGCTCTCTCACAGGGTACATTTGTTGTTACTGACTGCAGACTGTGCTATAAATACACTTTGAAGTAAGTGAAACAAAGGATTCAGGTATTCAAAGCCATGTCCTCTCTATGTGTTTCTGCCCAATTTTTCCTTTGCCTCCCACATATTTTATGAAACTAACAATTAAATGCTGCACAATCACTGCTTATGTCAGACTTCTTGTTTTAAAGTTGCTAGATTTGAGAAATCAGAGACATTTTATGAGAGATAATTAATGTCTCTCTTCTGTAAGTATACTTGGCAAGGTATAATCTCTCCATTTTAAGCTTTCTCCCACATATATTTTAATAATAAAATCATTACTCTATTTAGAAACCTCTCATATTATTTAGCAACTCAGCTCTGGACTGTAACTACTTTGAGAAGAAAAAAATGTGACTTACCAGCCCCATGTAGCAGATTCTGATTCTAACAACCTCAATAAAAACATTTCTTAAACTTTGATTGCACACCCTAAAAGCAAAATTAACAATCTGCCAAAGCCAATATGTTCAAATAAAGAAAAGTTGTAAAATATGACCGTAATTTTATATATGCAAACAGGCTCAGTTCTATTTGATTTTAAAAGTTTCTTCCAGCATCTATTTTCTATCCCAGTCACAAGTTTATAACCATGCTACAAATTACAGCAATAAAATTTTGTGAAGAAGATTACAATGAAATTGTCATTTCATGTCAACTTTACTGGGCAAAATATATGCAGTAACATGATAACAGGAATAATCTATTACCTTATTTAAGTATCTTCATTATTTGAAATGATAGTTGCTCCACACTACTTGCCAAAATACGTTAAGTGGTTTTGAAAGTCATAAATCTCTGCCACTCTTTCCCTTACACAAGTGTTAACTATAAAGTTCTGTCATAAATTATGAAACAAAAGGGTTTAAGCCAACCCAATAATACAAAATCTGTTCTTTCAATAATAAAATCTGCACAGCTGGGAGCTGCTCATTATTTATGCAGCTTCTGCAAACCAACACCTCTATTTGTTTCCTTGTAACTTCACTGTTTTCCTTGTTTTCCTAGGGAAAAAAACACAAACCCAAACCAAACTGTAGTTGTAGCTCAGTGCTGTGTGCTGCTCTATTCCCTGGGCTAATCTGCCTCTGCCAGCTCTTTTTGTCACCCTTTATCAGCTCAGGTGAGCATCACATCACAGCCTAATGAACACATGTTCCTATCACCACCACCACCGAAAATAACCTATCTGAAATCTCCAAAGCACTGAAATGTGATCTCAGATACTCCTATGACAACACTGCGAATTACTGAGAGTTTTCATTTGTTAATTTTCATTTATTCCTTTCTGAAAACTGGTGATATATCCCTGCCTGAGAGGAAGAACAAAAACCACGTCCAAGAATCCCCTACAAACAGTAGAAATATGACCAAGAGCTGGTTAAAGCCACTCTTTCTGAACTGACTTCAGAGATACATCCACACTGCATCCTGCACATCCAAATTGCCCCAAAACCCTTCCATGGCATTCTAGGACATGCCTGGGTTCAGCTGCAGGCACCTCGTTACTGCTCAGGCCAGCTTCTGAAAAGCAAAAGCAGAAAGGTGCAGTAGATGGAAAAGAAATACATAAATATTCTTTAAAAATATTAAATATACTGTAGTATTTGTAGATGATGGAACATGAGGGGGAACTTCAATGGAAGACTTTACTAGAACAGGGATAAAGTGACACAAAAAGGTCCTTGATGGAACTCAAGACCCCATTCCCCAATGGAATGTCAGCAGTTAGAATGACTCCTGCATTTATCAGTGACACAGCCTGTTTTGCTCCTATGGAAAGAATAATCCTGGCCTTCTGTCGGAGCAGGAGTTTGCAAAAAGCCAAGGACATAGCTGGGAGGCTGCAAAATAATTACCTGATTCCAAGAGCTGAAGAAAACCATGCCCAGGACTCAAAAGTGCAGAAAAAGCCAGCTGCACTCCAGATGTGGGAGGTGTGAGTTAAAGGGAACTCCTTGGCTTAACCTTGATTAGAAAAGTGTGGAAATAATGCTATGAAAGGGGAGGGGAGACTCGAGGAGAGAGTAGAGGAGAGAG
>JANRGV010000023.1:17470702-17566784 GCA_024734035.1 Alethe castanea
ATATAATATAAGATAATATAAGAGAAGATAAGAGAAGAGAAGAGAAGAGAAGAGAAGAGAAGAGAAGAGAAGAGAAGAGAAGAGAAAGAAGAGAAGAGAAAAGAGAAGAGAAGAGAAGAGAAGAGAGAAGAGGAGGAGAAGATAAAGAGAACACGAGTTCAGATTTTCCCCTGCAGATATTTGAGCCTCCTCCTTCCAGATGGAACCACACCCGGCTGGGAGCTGCACTGAATGCATCCATTTTAAGAGGAGAACATAAAAAACTTATTTTAGCAAATCTGGAGCAAAGTACATAAAAATTCCTGGCACTCCAAGGGAAGAAAATGTCTTCCCTCTTCCTGATTTACATCTAACAATAATGCCATAATGGATACAATACACAAAATGCTCTTTCATGGTTTAGAAATACTACACAAATAAAGTTTGAAATTTTCCTGTGGAACTGAAAATGTGCAATCAATGAAAGCCCAACAGTTAATCAATGGTAGTTTTGTCAGTGATTACTTTATGTAAGGGCAGCCTTCCTAAAGTCCTTGATTTAAAAATTTGAAGTTAATTCAGAGCAACATGAGGCAGCCAGAAAAGCATTGTGTGCCACCTAAAAAGTCACTAATCTGGAAGTTATTTTACATCCAAAAGAAATCCTACTGCTAATAATCACCACAAAAGTAGCAGAGGATTTGACAATATACCCAAAAATTAATGCAATCAAAAAAGTGTTTTCAGGGGAAAGAAAGAATAACCTTTTAATATTTGTAGAAGTCTGGTAAAATAGCAATTGATACAGTGAAGCTTGCAAGTAGCAAGAAAACAATGCAAGAAAACATAACATTAATTATGTTATAACATTCATAAAGTCTCGGTATGTCAGACAAGTTTAAATGAAGACATAATTCTCTCTGAAATTCAGAGGCATTATCAGATAAACAGAATTAATCAACATGCAAAATCATTGGATGCTATGGATTTTAATTCCAACAGCAGCTTTCGTATCTGCCCTATAACAATGTAATATTAACAGGGTTTTTTTTTGCAGTTCAGTCAAAGTGTAGGTCAATTTGTGACCCATTCACTGTTAAAACACAAACTTCAAAACTACCCACATCAGAGCAGAGGAAACCTGGGAGCAGCAGCAGGATGAGGCTGCTTGGTTCAAAGAGAGCTCTGCCAAAAAGGAGAGCACAGCCCCAAAGTGATGGCCAGGCAGAGCCAGCCCTGGTGCAGCTCCAGCTGCCTCTGTGCCCCTGCTACTGATGAGCTGAGGCCAGGGAATGATGGAATTGGTAGGACATTACAGAATTGGTAGGACATCACAGAATTGACAGAACCTGCACAGGGACGGATCACCTCTGAGCCAAGCAGCAAAGTTAAACACCTGCAGCACTCTTGCTGGGTTTCAGTCCTGCCTGCTTTCTCAATATCCCTTTTTGTTGCCTTTTCTACTTTTCATCACACTTCTGCTGTGGTACAGACGGTAACCTTTGGCTAAAACTGAGGAAGGAAAGATTAATTTTGCTTTAACAAAGAAAGGTTAAAGGTATAGAATATGTACCTCGAAGTCTATCCACTCCAAAGTGAACTCTTCTTGATTTATTAAATGCATGGCTGAAGAGCTCCTGTCCTAAATGCAAAGACAAATAGATAAATAATGCAAATGCTCTATTTTTTCCCCTAATTCTTTGATTCTTTATATGTCTATATATGTCAAGACTAGAGAAAAAAGAATATTCCTGAACACCTGATACTTTCCTTTAGCAGGAGCAACACTACCATGAAAGCAAAATTGTGTGTCTTATTCAGAGAAATAGGTTCTGTGGTTAAAAAAAAAAGTCACTGATTGTTGCAGGCAAAAATGTGGCATTAAGAATTCTTTATTTCTGGTGGAATTAGGTCATAGCCTGCACATTTACAGGCACCAGAAGCTTCAATAAACAGGATTATTCCTATCAATGTTGAAAAGAATATGACTAATTACATTTAAGGTAATTAGAACTATAAATAATCTTTAAACTAAACTGGTGATTAGAATTTATTCTATTTTCTTCATTCTGTAATATGTTTTACCCCTCTAGAAGGAAGTAGTGGTACACACTTGGTAGGTGTGTTTAACAGCACCTAAACAGAAAATTGTATTTGTTCTTGGATTTGCTAAAAGAAGAAAAAAAGAAGTCACAAGTCATGGAAACACACTCTGCTCTGTGCCCTTCTTGAGGCTTCCCTCAGGCTGGACTACAGCTGAAGATAACCTAGAGCCCTGTGTTTGTAGAAATTGAGAAAAGAATAAATTAAAGCTGTTAACAAGATCAGCAAGGCAGTTTCACTGCCAGGGAGCTGGAGGTGCTGCTGCAGTGATGTTAAATCTCCCATGCACTGCTCTGCCAAATTCCTTCACCTCCAGGGTCACCTGGCAAACACCAGCCCTCACCTGGGACTTCTCCCTTCTGTCTCTTGTGGGTTTAACTCTCTTATGATTTATGAGTTTAAATCTCATACAGCTTGGACAAAATTTCATGTTGATTTTTAAAAAAATTCTCATCCCTCCCAGTATTTGTCTTTTATTTGTTCGTTTCTGAATAGATTTTCTTTCTACTACTTTATTTTTTTTTAATGGTGTCATGACTGATTTTTTTTCTTTATCTGGGAAATCAGAAAACAAGGGAAAAAAAGAGTTCAAAAATCATGCACAATCTGCATTTTTCCAATAAGCAGCAGCAACTCCTCCTGCCTGCCACTGGAAATAGCTACTCAACATTATTAAGTACCTCCAGCTCCCCACAGCTAGACAAATCCCAAAGTACCTCCTTTACTGCAGTTTTTTATTGATGAGGTTTGTCATTTTATGGGATGTGGTACAATAGAAAGCAATTAAGTCACTGATGCACACAAATGTTACCTTTTTGCAGTGCGTCAGCAGCAATAATCTCCTTTCAAATATGCTGAGAAGCAGCTATAAACCTTCTCCTGCCAGGGGCAAGCTCTGGGAGCCTCTTGTGCTGAAAGTTCTTCTCAGAAGGTATTGCTTGAGGTCTCCATCCATCAAAGCCAGCCATAATTAAGGAGCAGAGCAGCCCCATTTGGGCATGCCTCAAAGAGAATAGCCACTGAATCATCCCTCAGCTTCCCAAAACTGTTTGTTTGAGCTCGTCAGTGGCTCTGAGGGAGATCCTTGAGGAAGGCAGGAAGGGCAGGTGCTGTTTTCATGCCTTACTCATCTCAGGCAAGGGGTGATTAGCTGGGTCACAGGAATCAAGGAACCCCTGGATTTTGGCAATCCAGCTGCCAGCAGAACTCCTCTGAATTGTACACCCCTGATTTCAGTCAGGATCAAAACCTTTCCCCCTTAACCTTGGTGACAAGTATCACCTTCGACTTCACCAGAAGCAGAAAGAAATGAAAGTCTGATCCTCTCCTCAACCTTTACAAGTCAGCTAAATAAAAGGCATTACAGCATGCAATTGCTTGAAGCAGTAATATTCATTGAAATGAAGACTTTTTTTCCCCAAGTACCAGAAAAACACTTGATATTTGCTGAAGGAAATGGAAATATTTCATGGAACAATTTATAGAAGCAGCATTTTCACTGGAAACAATCTGAACCAAATCATTCAATCACAATTTATATCTAGAAGTGAAACATTGGACAGGTGAAAAAATAGAAGGGGACCTCATGCACAAAACTTGTTTCTGAATAAGCTGAGGCTGTAAACTACGACTGTCATTCATGGAGAAACAGCTCCCAGGACTATTCCCAGTAATTCCAGCAGTGAGAGCCAGGCTGGGGCTGCAGGGATCGGGCAGGAAGCACAAACTACTCTGGAATAATTTTGATTCCAATTGCAGTTTATGACCCTGTGGAAATCACTGCATTTCTATCTCAAGTTTTTTTCCATTTCTATGAGGAGGAGGATGTGCATTTTCCTATAAACCTCTTTCAGAGGGGTGGTGGGCAATTACTTAGGGCTTGAAAAGCTTTCTGAGGTAACAAATCTCTTTTGATTAAGCTGTGTTTTTTGAAAAGCCTACCACTTCCATAAATCTACCTCCAAACAGCTCATGGCACCAGAAAATCTAACCTGGATTTTGATTATGCTTTCAGACTGAAATAAAAATGACCTAAGAAAATATAAATTAATTGTTTCAATATCAAACATTGATATTCTCCTCTTTGTGCCTGGGGAGAATTTTCTCAGCATCATTAATGGTGATGTATTGCAGGACCACTGCAATTAGCACCACTGTAAGCTCCTAACTTAGCAAATATTCTCACTCCAGGAACTCTGGTGTGTGTATTCATCTATATCTATCTATCTATATCTATATATCTGTCTATATCTATCTATATGATCTATATCTCTGTGTGTATATATGTATTTTTATACATATATATATATATATATATACACACAGATATCTCCCAGATGAGTTTGTCGACGATTTTTTTAATTATTATTTTTGGTATACTTGCATTTCCATTTCATATTTTGCATTATATAAACACACAGATGGAAACTCAAACACGTCAAGAAAGATCCCAGCTAGTAACTCTGAGATACTGCTTTGCATTTTATACCAGCCCTCATTTTTTGTCCTTTCTCCTAAAGCAATTAGCAAACAGTTGTTCCATAAGCTGACAGGGTAGGAATAGGAGTGAAAAACTATTAAACCTAGAGCTGTCCTTCAAACTTCAAGCATTTAATGGGGTTAAGAGGAGCAGCAGATTCTGTGCACTGCCAAAAATAAGATGCAGGACTTGCAGAGCACAATTCCTCTTGTACCACCACCCCTGTCCTGATGTGCATCTTTCTCCTTCATAACTATAGAGGGACTCTATGATCACAGAGTTCTTCATCTGGAAACTGTGCAGAGCTGGGAGAGCCCTTGTTCTCCCATTTCTGTATCCTCCAGTCTGTTTATCCCTGGACCACAGCAGGTTAAACATATCAGTCTCAGAAGTAAATTTATAATAGTACTTGGATTAGTCACTTGGATTAGTCATCACCTAGGAATACTGGAAGTTTCCGGCTTTTTGTGCATTTCATTATTTTATTTATATGTAACACTGTTCTCTAAAAATGCATTCTCCTTGTGATCATTTCTCCATGGACTGAAAAGCACAATGAAATAAAAAAAATGCATTCTCCTTGTGATCATTTCTCCATGGACTGAAAAGCACAATGAAATAAAAGCTGTACATTTTTTCACTATATTAGGCATATTCCAATAACCTCAGCCTTTCTTTCTATTAGCAGCTACCTATGGCTTGAGAAAGTGAAAAGCACTTACTTTGTCCCTCAAGACCAAAACCTTCCAATCCCTACTTTTAAGTTGCTCTGGGCTGGAGACACAATTCCATTCTCCTAAACTGCAGCACCATACATTGCTGCAATTCCACAGGGTCATTCTTTATGTAAATTCTCGTTAGGAGAGGCTTGGGTAACATTACATTTGCAACATTCCTCTCCAGATCCTGTGCTCTGAAATCCAGCTCTAAGGCTAGAGCAGCTCTTTCATTAACTCACAAATGCCAGACAGAACACTTGGCTTGGCACCCACACACAAGTTTTTTTGGAATGTTTACAGGCAAAAATCCTTTCCCCTGACCAAAACAATAAAAGGAATTATACCCACAGCTTTGGTCTGAAGATTTGTACACAGGGCAGCTGGAACAGAAAGTTAATGGAAAGTCAGTGTTGGCTGATCCAGCTCCACACAACATTCCAACCCCATTGACCTTCTGAGGGTAATGTGGCACCATTATTCATTCCAACTGGGGACATCTCAACAGAGAAACCCACTGCACTCATTTTTCTTAAATGTTGTTTTTTGTGCATTGCAACACAAAGGATGCTTGTAGAAATGGCAATAATTAACAGATTTAAATCAGACTACAGTTAGAAAGCAATTAATATATTCACTTTCCACAGATTTTGAGCTAGATATTTAGCAAAATATGATTCTCCGGCCCCAAAGTGGCAAATTAGTTTCCCCTAAATGATCTAATACTGGATTGCACAGGTCAGAGGTTTGTAAAAATGTGATTATAAAGAAAAGAAAGAAAAAAATGCACATTTCCCTTTTGCTTGTTACAACAAAATGGCTTAACAACTGGCCATAGCAGTTAATGGCAATAATGCTGGGGAAACATTACCATGTCAACTAAACCTCAGTCAAAGGCTGGACTTGATCTTGGAGGTCTTTTCCAACCTAAATGACTCTTATTCCATAAGCTTGTTTCATTTTGATTGTATAAAAGATCCTGTCACGTCCCTGTGTTCTAACACTTTCCAAAAGGAGTAGGCACTAAAGAATGGGCAGGAAGAAACTTGGTTGGTCTGCTGAAGGATGCTGTTATGACAAAATTTCTCTAGCATGCAAGTGTCTTTAGAAACTTCATCACAGGGGCCATGGGACCATGCACAAACTGAAAAACCTCATGGCAGTGCTGCTGGAAACTGATGCCACGCTGGTTTGAAGTCCCACAGTGAAGAATTTCAGAGTGAAAACCAAGAATTCCTGAGATAAAGGCCTGACAAGTTCCCATCACTCACCCTGCCATATTCCAGGGCCCTGTGCCAAGCCCTGCACCCTTTCTTTGCAGGAAACTCAGTTTCTTCTTTTACATTTACTCTGCTTTACATGAGACTGAAGCCAGGCCCCCCATTCTAGATAGCTCCACCAATTAAGCTAATTAGCTCTTTAGATCACATTTCTTCCCATGGACTGATGAATATTAGATTATTTAGAGCACAGTCAGCTGCCAGGAGGCAGAGAGATGATCCATCCCCTAACAGCCAGTGCAGCTCAGGTGGAACAGGAGTTTCACCTCAAATCCCGTAATAAACACAGGACTGTTCCACTCCAGCATTCTGTTCAACCCTTAAAATAGAGCTGTGCCTAGTTAACCCATAAATACCTGCCCTACAACTACACACAGGGTTTTCACATACAAGAGAGAGCTAAACTGGAAAATAAAAAATACAGCACCCTAAATCATTCTAACATATAAACCAATCTGCTAAACTGAATCAATATAAAAGCAGTAAAACCAGACATCACAAAAAGACACAAAACATGGTGCAGACTTAAAATCTGTGATGAAAACTGGAGTAATGCTTAGTTTAAATTGCAGTTTAATTTTAATTTTTGCTTTGTATGTATGTATTGCAAGCATTATGGATAGCCCTAAAAATTGTTACTTGGTCTAGTATTAACCAAAATATTTTAAGTTGAAAATTATAATAAAACGCCATTTTGCAGTTTGCAAATTTACTTACAAATAGAAGGAAAGATATTTTTAGGTAGAATAAAATAAGGCTCCTTTATGTTAAATTATAATTTCAACATCTCCTCTAAGAAAAGAGAAAATTCCTGCTCATTTACATGCTTCATTCAGAACTGCTGCAGTTTAGCTAGTGATTACCTGAAGCACAAAAAAAGGACATTATCAGACCTCTCATAACAAAATCCTCGTATTTACATCATGCTCAGAGGCAACAGAGCTGAAAAAAGGTTATGTAATATTGCAAATATTAAATTAATTATGTTAATAAGAACACAGTCTTCAGGAGGAAATCTCTGTTTTTGTTTTTAATGTTGGGAACAGCTCCTTTGTAAAGGAACATTTCTGGATCTGATCAATTTTTCAGCTTCTTGTCTGTGGTTGAACTCACCAGCTAAAATGTGACTATTTTATAATAGAGGGTGCTTTAGTATTTGGTGTTTGCTGAGGAAGGATTCTGAAGTCAGGATGGAAATTCTACTTCAATTAAGAGGAAGAAAACAACCTTAGAATAAAGGGGCAATGGCTGTAAAACTGAGAGGGGGAAGTGTAAGTGCTAAATCTTTTAGACTGTAGGTAACTGCTCTGAGTACCTGACTGTCACTCACCTGGCACACTGAATCATGGTTATCCAAAATGACGGGGACACACAGGATCCACGTGGGCAAAATGTTCACATGAGATTCAACAGATCCATTTCCAGGGCTGTGAAATACAAAATATAAAATTGGGTTCTTCTAAGCTCTTCTGTTTGCTACTGTGAGACACAGAGAGATATGGATGCTGGTTGCAGGATATTTTTTAAATTTCAGAAGTAAAATTAAGTTCTTTGGAGTATTTTCAAAGGTCTTTGCATGTGTGCTTTCCACATTTTCCAAGAGCATTTCTATGCCCCATTTTCAGAAGTTCATTAATAAAAATGCTAACCCTGTGGGCAAAATGCTCTCTAAACTGCAAGCTGCAAATCCCTGAACCAAAGCAGTGCACACTGAACAGTATTCCTTGGAAAAATGGCAGCAGGCAGTATCAGGCTCATTCCTGGGACAGACCTCGTCCCACAGTCAGCTCTGTCTTTGGATAAGCCGTTAGAAAGGATGACATGTGTATCCTGGCACAGCTAGGTCCTGGGGAAAAGCTGACAGATGTTTCAGTATAAATCAGTTCTGATGCACATTGTGTTGCCTCCAGAGGCATCTTCTGGTCTCCCACAAAAGGTTACTGAACCATATATAATACAAAAATGCAGATACAATTGTAAGGAATAAATGTAAGGTTCTGTTCTACCCCACTTAGGAAGTCTAATGCATGAGTAATGTTCCATCTGCACAGTGGCCAAATGCGACTGAAATTGATTTCAGATGTAGCACGTGGAGCAGCACAGACCTTAACAAGCTCAGTGACATAGGGGACCTTGTCAGGAATCTGTACAAAATTCATGATACAAGAAATTTGTATAAATGAGAATCTGGGACAATGAAGAATGGGGGTTATATTATGAGAAACTTTTGTACCGAGTAATCAAAACGAATCACACACCCCAGGCATTCTCAAGTAGGAGATAATAAAGTTTAGTCACATTAAATTTATAATAAACATGTGAAACATGTCAAATGTGCAGCTACATATCCTGACCATTAACTTTTCTGGATGCATGAATAAAATGTGAGCAATGGGAACAAAACAGTCTTCTGCTAACCTGTTTAACTGGATAGATGATTTCTTTTTTTTTTTTTTTTTGCCTGCAGCTTCAGTCTTTTCACCACTTACCTCCATTAGGATCAGGGTAGTCACACCTGTGATAATCTGGAGTGGTTTAGGATTCCACATATCGCTCCTAAAACCGAAACAGTGATCCAATTCCATCTGGTGACTCTGCAGAATAAAGAAAGATTAAAAAAAATATTGGAATAATGTAAAAGGCTGTAAATGGAAAAGCAATAAAACGAGTCACCTAAATTTTGGAAATACCCTGTGCCAGAGCTGGTGCATTTATTCATTAAGATCTGATGATCAGCAATAATCTTTCAACAAGCATTCATGAATATTTTACATTTCACCTGACCAATCACTTTCATCAATGTGTAAATGCCACATTTACACCCATTGATGATATTTACATCCACATGCATTTATTTTAACACGTGGATGACATGAGAACTGCGAGGCTGTGGGTGCAGTTTAGCTGCTCAGGAATGGAGGAGACCAAAGCTTCTTCCTCACTTCCCTATGAGATGGTGGTTTCAGAGCTCAGGCTGCAGAGCAGACTCACAAAATCTGTCTGATCCAATATGTTCTGCTCAGGAAGGCATGCAGGCACCACAAATTCATGAACTAAAAGGCCTGTCAGCCTACCAAGTTAATACAGTGATTTATTTGTACATGTTGCAATGACATTATGAGCCACATATTACTTTGCTTTGAAAGAAAACAAGAGCAGTATTTTTCAAATCGGGTTAAAATTTATACATTCACTCCATGATGTCTCAAGATGCTTTCCACTTCAAGATTTTGATTATGGAACCCATAGAATTTAAAGACAAACAAATGAAATGAAAGTTAATATAATAAAACCAGTTAAATATTTCTTTCTACTGTCAGTCAATTCAATTTTCACAGATAGGAAACAGAAATAATGCAAATAGGCATCCACCCAGTCTCCCTTTCTGGATTTTAACACACTTTGTTTTGCATTCTTTTAAATGCATCACACTTTAAAGTGGTTAGGGATCATATTCCTTGGCATATAAAGATTCTTCAGGATAGATTTATACAGAGGGGACTGCAGCAGCTTGAAGGATGGAAACTAATAACATCAGCACAGCATGCATATCATTTTGTGCACAGAAACTTGGCAAGGCTAGGAGTGTTTTCAGTGCAATGTGGCTGTGCTAATGCTCCCTCCTGTGAATAGCTCCTCTTCACTGGATAATCAAGATCTCCATGCAGGGATCTGAGATGGCTTTTCACAGAGCTGCTTTCAAAAATGAAATTATCTTCATTATTATTAATTTTAGGAAAATAAATTGCCTTGGAGTTTGGTGCTAATTACTGTCCCTGTCATACAGCCCAAGAAGGGGAGGAGTGGAACCTTCTCCAGCAGACCCTCAAAGACACAGGCCACCACCTTGCAGAGTGAGGAAATGCCTTCTAGTAACCATAACAGAAATCTTCTGCTAAAATGTCTCTAGTTGTGATTACCTCAGAACACAACACATATTTTCCCTTTATTTTAAAATCCAATTATACTACTTTTACATTCGGAGAAATAAATAGTACCATTTTTTATTGTATTTTACTAGATGTCAACAAGCTTACATGGCTGACAAGCATGACAATCCACATGTGAATTTTGGCACATCTGGGCTTTTATTTCCTTGCTTTGCAAACAAGAGTTTTTATTGAAATGCTGCTGAAAAAAACTATTAAAAAGCACATATGAAAATCCATCCAGTCTCAGAAGTTTCTGCCCTGCTCTGACCTACAGAGGGAAGAAAACTCACTGACCTTGATTCCTGTTATGGCATGAGAGCAGCCCAGTTATCTCTTGGATCAAATTTAAGATACTTCAGCCTAAAATCACCTGCCAAGTGTTCAGCCACGTGTTTAGGCTGAGCTTAGTGTCCAGGACAGGGTTGTCCTGCAGCAGTGCCTGGGGCAGGAGCCCCTACACGCCCTGCCCAGGGTGACTTTTTCAGGATTTCTCTCTAAAATCCAGTCCAGCATGCTGTGAGCAGTAACCTGAGGAGATCAGCTTGATGGGACTGAAACCCCCTCAGCAGCTTGTGGAAAACCACCACACTAAACCAGTCCATCCCCTCAAAACCCAGCAATTTTGAAAATGACTGGTTTTGCTCTCTGACCTTAAAAGTGGTGAGAGAAAGAAGCTGGAGACATCAGAAACACAAACCAACCCCACAAACCCCTAATTCACGTTGTTTCAGTCAAAGAGAAGTCCCACAAGGCTGTCTGCATGAGAAGAGGGGAATGTGGAAACTCCTGCTGTTTTTAGTGCCTTTCTATAAACTACAGTCAGCAGAACTAAAGAGTATTACACAACATTTTCTGCATAAACATAGTTTGGTAACTGCTAGGTAAGAGAAATAAAAGTTAAAGGAGGAAATGCTTCTTTCCAGTCTCTCTTCTTCTCTCCCCTCATTCCAACGTGATGCTGATGGATAAATCAGTGCTTGCTCAGGTAAAAAAAAAAATAAGAAAGAAAGAATTCACTGAGAAATCACTGCCTGGGTATAAGTGTAAATATTATTTTAGTTCAATAGTGAGCCAAATGCAGCACAAATCACCAACTATATGAAAATATCTACCACTTAAATGGTATTGCAAGCAGGAAAGTTACACTGTGCACCCCTGAGACTTTGGGGATTGAAAGTAAAAACCTGATCTGCTGAAACACCTCCTTCCTAATTCCTTGGGTTTTTAAACCCAAAGGATTTCTTCAAGGTACTTCATGCAGTGAATACTTCAGTTTTATGAAAAACCCACCTTGTCTATTTACAGGGGTTTTAGAAAAATCTATTCAAAGGTGGTTTTGGAGATATGTATTTAAATAATAGAACACTTATTTTTCTCACAGTTTGAGAAAGCAAATGTGAAGTTTCATTAGATGAAAAATGAGACAAAATGACAAACACCACATCCATCACAACCTCATTCAGTTAATTAAAATCAGATGCTCAGCTGAGTAATTTTAATTAGTAGTACTGGACACATTCTTGAGTTGTTTGGAATCAGGAGTTTTTAATAATTTATCCTCATTTCTTGGAACTCAGAAGTATATTTCACTCTTGGACTTTAAATGTCTATGCCCATAAATTTTACCCATGAAGCAAGAATTATGGTAACTGTTTGTACACAATTAACAAGTGGCTGAATAGGAGTGGAGCAGGGCTAGCAGTGTTAACTGCAGCTCCACACTGATGGAGTCAGAGTACATTATTTCCTTTTTTCTTAATCAAATCTCAAGTGCAGATCTCCTGTAAAAGCACTTTTTGTTTTCAGATGAGTTAAGGTTGCACTTCAACTCACTTACAGGATTCCCAAGGGACTTCATGAAGTTGTTTTTTCATCCAGAGTGGTAGCTGCACTTTTGACCTCAGCAAGCAACAAAAATACTGACTGAATTCTTTTTCTTAGAAGGAGAAATGGATATTGCTTGATACTCTGTTAATTGAGAATTTGTTATCTTATAAAGTATAACTTCTTGAGAGCAGGAGAGAGGAAGGCACAAAAATCTTTGTCTTCAATACTATAGGTACCTCTACATGTTTTGATCTGGTAACTGCTCATTTTCAACACTAAATTGCAATGATTTCTCAGAGCTGTCTTAAATGACATATATCCTGAATTCTTAGCTGAATTATACCTAGCTCATAACCACCTAATACAAACCAAATTCTTTCACTGCTAAAAATGATGCTGAAATTGCTAATTCAAGTACTGAAGGCTAGGAAATGTCCCCAGGGTTTCCTGTTCAACCTTGGTTTACCTCCAAGGCACCATTAAATACTGTTAATTTTTAATAGGCTACTAATATCCCAATTTTTTTCCCACTGACTACATTACTGGGGAGTCACTTTCCCATTGAAGCAGCTGCATTCTTGATCTCAGTTGAGATCAAGTGAATGTTGCAGAGGTTCCAAAAAACCAACACAGAGATTAATGCTAAAAGTATCAGAACACCCCCCTCAGCCTGGAGATCCTTGATTTCTTTCCCATTATCCTCACATTAGAGCAGGCTCAAGCACAAAGGGCTTGTCAGGAACGTGACAGGATTTTTCAGCCTCATGCAGTCAATAAAACAATATATTCACTGTTTACACAATCCCCAGTGCTGGCTGAGTGCTGCTGCTGGGATTCTCATGCATCATTCTGGTTTAGCAGTCAATCTTGTTAATATTTTTTTATAGGGACAAAGTAAAGTGCCACTGTATTAGTCTGCCTGCATGAGAGCCCAACCTGAAAGCATGTTCCACTTTTTCTCGTGGAACATCTGTGGAGTATAATTATAATTAAGCACGTCTTGAATATTAATTGTTCTAATGTCACTGATGTAATGTCCTAGGATACCCTGAATCAGTTCTGTTTCAAAGTACTGTTTTATTTAAGAGCTTTGCCAGATGTTCTCATCATTTCACTTAGATTTTTCCACCAGGAAAACAGTTGCTGAGACTTGTGAATCTTCTGCCTTTGCCAACTGTCAAGGAAATAATTTCATCCCCAAAGAGGAGGCAAAATCGCCAAGGTTTGTTTTTTTTTTCTTTTTTTCTTTTTTTTAAGGAAAAGAGAAGTGATGTTCCAGAAACATTTGTACTGCTCTTGGCTTAGAAAAGATTTTGCTGAGAACAACACAATTATTGTAATCTTGGGCAACAACAAGCCCTTTTATTCACTCAACTCACCACCTTAAGTTTTCATTTCCATCTTATTTTCCACCATATCATGCAGCAGAAATTCAAAGCAGCTGGTTTCAGTGTTACAGAAATCAGAAATGACCATTTTGAGGGACCATATCCTTAACCAATACCTCACTGTATTTTTGCTTCCTTGAGTGATCATATGCCAGAAAAGAGTACCTGGGGATCCAATCTCTCTCTAATCAACAACTTTTGTAATAGTGGAAACTCAACAATTGCTGAAACTAAAACATATTTTACAATTACTGATTGTGATAGTCCCAGAACACTGCAACTAAATTCACTTGCATTACTTCACAGCTGAACTACTTTAAACATGTTATTTTAGTTTACTGGTAAAGAACAATAAAGGAAAGGCCTTCTCATCAAGGTTCAGCAGTGACAGTGAATGACTGAAACATCAAACCAGGCCTCAGCTAGAAGCCTATTTGCTTGACATATTTGTTCTGAAATAGCTCTTTCAAAGAAAGCACTTCAAAAAAGAAACTGCTGAATATCGCAGTAATTAAGGATTTGATCTCATAATGTGGCAAGTGCCTTTCAAAAAACAGTGAGTTTTTTGTTGTGTGTTGTTTCTCAGCAAGAATGCAGGTTCCAGGGAGTGGGTTAGAATGTTTAAAGCCCACATGAGCTTAACAGGGACTCGACAGGTTTGTGGATCTTGGAGGTGACCTCCAGACATCCCTTCCACAGGTTCATCCGCAGGTAAGAACACTTCTGATGAGAAAAGGTAACAATGGGCACATTTTTTCATTTAACAATAGAACGCTAAGCAGTGCTTGCCAAGTCTTAACAAATTCCAGTGTCCTCTTGCCAGCTGATGAAGAGGGAAGAAAATTAATTCCATTACCTCTACTAATAGAACACGTTTGCCAGAGAGTAACTCTAAACAAATGAGCACATGAAAAAAACTCTCAGGAACTACTGGGCTGCTCTTTATAAAGCAGATTTGTGTTCTATACCATTGCTATAATTTTCAAGCAGGTCTGACCTTGCAATCTTACAAGCTGTACTATCAAAATCCATTTTCCAGGCACTGATTTGCAGAAGTTCACAGAACCACCAGCAAGGCTGGGCACCAAGCCTGCAGGTCCCAGATTTCAGTGCTCTGTAACTGCTCCCTCCCTTTTGGGACCTTGCAGCTGTCCTCACATCAGCAAAACAGATGGGAACATTTTTTATCTCAACAAAGCAAGTGAGCCTATAGTGCATTGCTTCCACAGAGAGCAAAGGTTCCCTTTAATGGGCTCACTGCATCCTCATTTCCATAATTAATTCTGTTAATCAAGAGGCTGAAGTTTAATCCTGCATCCTCTTTTTCGGTCTAAACCAAAGACTGATGGCTTCACATGTCATCAAGGCTGACACAGGTACTGCTGAGCAAACCAGAAGTTTCACCAACATCAACAGTTCTGCTTTCACAGGAACATAATTAAGGAATGAACATTAATTCTCCACAAACTCCCTTTTTTTTTTTTAAATATTACCTTGCAATGAAATACATTCATCATCAAACTTTATCGTTCTAGTCAACAACACTCATGATCTGAAATGTGTCCTGCTCTTCAGCTGAACATCAAAGTGAAAATATGAAATAATTTCTAATTATAAACAACCTGAAGAAACAGCAAGTCTATTTCTTGTTAAATATACTTAATATTAAAATATATTTTGCTTTTCAGAAGAATTCATATCCTCAGATCCTTCTGTTCTCACTCTCTGAACAAGTTCCTTTGAAAGTGCTACAGTGTTCAGCTGAGGTCACTATGTATGACCTCAAGTGGCTGAAAAACACAAAGATTGAAAATATTACAAATAATTGCTCTAGAAATCCCCCTAACAAAGATCTAATTTTGTACTTAAAGTGTTGTTAATTTTTCTTTCCCTATCAGGAATATATGCAAATTGCACTTAAAAAAAAAATTTAAATAACCATAAATAACACTGTGTGCATCCTGTCTTGGGTGACACTTTACTCTCAAATATTGCCAGTTTGGCGTATTTTTTAAATTTCATGCATTATTAAGGACTCCTGATATGTGAAACACTTAAAGAGATGCCTCTGACAAGACACTCCTACAAATAAAGAGCAAACCCCTAAATACATAGCATAGCCACAAGAAATATAATTTAACTTATGAATAAACGTGTTTAACTACACATTTTAACTCTGAAGCTTTAGAGTTTTATAACCATCATTGTTTTACCCAAATTTCCCAAAGCATTTGTGCATTTTGTACCACAAAAGCTGATAAACAACCTCTATTTTCTAAATGGTATTATTGACCTACCTCTACTCACAAAAGCAATCTCTTATTTAATGTGATCCCTCACTTGAGGCAGGCTCCACTGAGAAATGGGAAGGAATCTACCTTTGCAAGCCTGCCAGTAAAATATATTTGGGTTTGGACAGTGCAAGCTATAAACAAGATAATTTGTTCCTCATTACCTTTATCCCACTCAATACACTCTCCTTTGTTAATTACACCAACGTGCCCACTGTTGAATAGTTCTGCTTTTTTCAGCTAAGAAGTAAAAGAAAATAGGGCCAAAGCAGTAAGGCTGAGGTAAAACCAGCCAGGAAATGATCCTTGAGTATAGTTCAACATGATCAAATTCTTATTGATTTCAAATTGTCAGAGGTTGACAAACACCCCAAGTCCCTGTCTCCTGCCTTCTGATTTCATTACTTACTGTCCCAGGCTGAGTGACAGTTTTTAAATGTGCTTACTTGCTGCCATCACTGCTGGACACAGAGCAAATTCTTCTAGAGTTCTTTCTAATGGAGGCATAATGAAAATGGAAATGGAATGTGCTAATGAAAATACTTGTTTATTGAATGGACGTTATTATTACTTGAAATAAGTTCTCTTAAACAGCCTAAGCAGAAAAGCAGGTTTTAAATTTTCTGTGTGATCTTGCAATTGCTATTCTCTTTACTTCAAGACCAAAAGTGGAATCTTTCTTAAGGAAGACAAAAGATATCACCTTATGCAGCACTGGGAGATGCTCCCCAAGCAGCTGGGTCACACTTCAGCATCACCCTTCAGTGGTGGCTGCAGCAGATCCTGTGGGTTTGGTCTCCTGTTGATCTGCAAACCCTCCCAGGGACACGGCTGATGATTAAAATAAAGAATTAAGAGCCATAAAATTCTGTCCTGAACACACAGAGCAAACTTCACTGGATTTCCTTGCATTTTCTGTTACAATCCACAGATGGCATCTCTCACTCTCAGCTCAGGACTGCAGAGCTCACCTCTCCACACAGGAATAAAGTCCCTACAACTGGAGCAACACTGTTACTTTATACAATGACTGCTCAGCAAACTGAAGTTCATATTGTGATAACTGGTGGAAAGTTAAGCAAAACATAAGTACTAAGAACAAGAAATTTAAAATGCTGATAGGTTGGGCTGAATAAGCAACTGCAGTACCCACAGTGATGCAAGCAGGGGGTTTTCAGTTTCTGGATATCAGAACTTTATTTTTGCTGAGCACTTTCTCACTGTTGTTAATATTCATATCTCCATGTGAAAATTCGCAGGTCTAAAACCATGCTGAAGTTTTGCCCATTATTTTTTCTAAACAGAAAGACATTCGTAACAATTTCTTTCAGCTCACAAAAAAGAATTTGGGCAATAAAAATATATATATATAACCTTTATAAAAATAGAGTAACAAATTTAAATATTCAGGATTTTTTGTGCCTGTCTAGCAGTGAAGAGGACAAAAAAAGGATTGATAATTTTTTTCCTTAATTATTATTTTTTTAAACCTAGTCTTTAAACATAATAATCTAGTCTTTTATTTTCATCATGGCGAGAAACATGGAGAAATTTTCCTACATTTAATAAACATGGCTGAACATATTTAACCTAATAGAGAGGAAATCATGAAAAAAATAAGTATAAATGGAGATATAAATGACTCAATCAGAAGTCTAAAAACATTGGCAAAGTGCTGGAATCCCAGCACACAATCTGAGTCATGTAAGAACAAAGACCTTATGATTCAACCTGAAAGAATGAATCTTAAATAAAAAGTGAGTAGCCTGAGATAGCAAGTTTGACAGCCCATGCTGTCAGGTCTGACAGTACATAAATTACTGCAATCAAAAATGAAAAGGGTATCATTCAATTGTCTCTTGTCTAAAAGACCTTGAGCTCTTATTAATTTCTTAAGAATGTCTACAAGCTATTCCTACCAAAAAATGCTAATTGATCTCCTTGCTCAAGTAAACTCTCAAAACCAAACAATCCAAACCAAACCCAAAATTCTAACTAATCATTCTTCTGCTTTTATTTTCATGGAGAGTCTCAAACTTTGCCCCAAAGTTTGCAGAACTTGAAAGTCAAGGGCAGGGCAGGATGTCTCTGCAATGACATCCAGGCAGGAGCCCAGCCTGTTCCTTGGGAGGATTTGGTGTTGTGAGAATGAATTCCATCCTCACTCAACTCTGTCAAATTGCTTGCACATCTTCCTGCTGCACAGAGAGAGGGGTGAACACTGAGTGTTTAATCTCTGTTCAAAAGATGAAGTCCTGCACAAGGAGGCTTTTTGGAATCACAAAGTGGGGAGTAGTGGTGCCTGCTCCAGGCAGCAGCCCAATTTCTCCCCTCTGCCTCTTAAAAGATCAGCCCAAGCACTGAAATCAGAGGAGTTCAAGACCATTAACTCCTCTCTGGGAGAATATTTCAAATGAATGTAGCCCTGCTCCAGCCTGGTGGGCTTTGGGTAGTGGGAAATGCAGCCCCAAGGGTTTCACCAGCAGGGAGCACAAACCAAGGAACTGACTCCAAATTCCAGAAAAGCTGCTGAAATGAAATGATCAGTTTTTTGCTGATTTTGCAGCACACCTCAAAATAGCTCTCCCCCAGAACACAAACCTGTTGTGTACAATCTTGTACAAGACACTCGAGTTCTGGATTATCCCTCAGGATCCTCCCAAATCTTCAATCCCTGGCCTAGGGAATGCTGGAGGATTAAACTCTGTCTGAAATGGGCCTTGGATGCACAAAATGCTATTTCAGTACACAAGGCTGGATCCTACATTTTTCTTATGGTTTAGATTAAGAGAACTGTTTTATTGTAGAATTTTAGGTTTCAGAAAGGAAGTTTTCACTAAAACAAAGATTTGACTGAAAAAGGCAGTCAGGATCTTCCAGACTGAGCTGATGTGCAGCAATACACACAGCAGGCTTCAGCCATGACTCTCAAACATAGCCTACAACTTGGTTTTAACATCAAATACCAGGCAGAGAATTGACTATAATTACCCCCAGTAAAAGAAAAATCTGTCCAATTCCTAA
Organism: Alethe castanea; assembly: GCA_024734035.1. NCBI lineage: Eukaryota > Metazoa > Chordata > Aves > Passeriformes > Muscicapidae > Alethe > Alethe castanea. The sequence goes on from JANRGV010000023.1 coordinate 17,489,722, forward strand.
CAATCAATTACAGTAATCCAAAAAATACACTGTTCCATAAATCTTATTTATAAAATTAACTTCAGCTTGCCTGTCCAAAAGTCTCTGTTACAGGGACTGAAAGCACCCAGAACAATAATCAATATGCCAGGTTGCCAAGTTAGAGGCAAGAAATAAGTAGAGATATTTTCACATATCATATGAAAAACATCCTGAAATATGCATAAAGTCCATATGAACCAGGAGGAAATACAAAAATAATGAAATGCTAATAGATTCTGAAAGTGAAAGACATCCAATGCAGACAAAGAATCAGAAAAGCAATCTATATGGTGGGAGAAACATGAAGAAAAACATCCTTACAGCCTACAACTCCTGCTTCAGGAAAGGCTGGAAAAAATGCCAGAAGAGGAGCAGGATAAACTGTGCTTTGAGGGAACTTTTCCTGCTCTGTTCCTGAGATCTTGGCTACTTTTTCCTTTCATTGCTCGCTCCCATTTCTCCTGGAGCTGCTGCATTTTTGTGCTCCCTGCTACCCTCACCTTGTCCTGCTGCACTCACTGCTCTCCCTCATGGCCAGGACACTGCCCATAAATGCTCCTTTTCCCCAGAATAAGTTCATAAACTCAAAGAACAGCCCACAGGAGGCTCCTAGAGCACAGGTACTTCAGCTCAAGGGAGCTGCCTGCAGGACAGAATTATTCTCCTCCTGTGTTTCTGCAGCCTAGCACCAGAGATAATTCCCTCAGAGAAAACCAGGGAGACCCTGCAGGCAGGGCAGTGCTTCAGTCAGCTCTGAGAGAACAGACCTAGGTTAATCCGAGATAAAATCCTTTGGAAAGACCTCAGCCACCAAGTCCTGCAGCAGCAGCTCTGTGCTGAGCTGGCCACTCCTGTGAATGGCAGTGGGGACACAATTAATGCTCTGCAGAATTACTGCTCTGCCTGGAAATGGCAGCTTGCCTTTCTAGAGGAAAAACTGTGTTTAACTCTGTACAGTCTAATACACAGAAACAGAGTGAGCAGCCCAGAAATCAGGGACAAGCCAGTGAACATTCAAATCCACCTTCTAAATTCCTTTAGAGTTCATATGTGAGTATTTAGACCCCTATATATAAAAACTGTTCTTATACAAGTCACCAGAGACCAGCAAAGTTTAGACCTGATCCCTATTTACACAACATCAAGAGCACAAGGGTAGTTTCCAAATTCTGTTCTTTCTGGGGATGCTAAGGAGAAAAACCCCACACTTTCAGTTTGTGCTTGGTTTTGAGGCTTGCCCATGGTGAATAAAGTTGAAGGTAAACATGAAAGTGAATTTAAATTGTGAGAGTGACTGTCAGGATTTAACCCTCACTCTGTGCTTTTGGGTTGGAAAGAGTGCATTTACCTGACCCAGAGATAACAAAATCTGCTCCTTTATCCAGCCTCAGCAAATATGGAAAAAACCTCCATGTGCTGCAGAGCATTCGAGGGTACAAACAGCACAAAAACGTTTTCTGTGTTTTCCCTCTGAGTGAATTTCTCCCCTTATAAATCTTGAGTTGTTCTTGTTATTCTTTATTTGACTTAACATGAAGATGCCTGGAAGCAGCAAAATATTTTCTCTTCCTTATTCTACTGTCAGCAGCATTACTTTGACCTTATCAGACAAATTTATGTTGAAAATTTTCTCAAGCAGTATTCTCTCGTGAGCTGCTATAATGTGCATCTTTATATTATCTGGTGTAATTTAGATATGTGAGGAATTTCTTAATTATTAATTTTGTCCTGTTTTAAAAGTATATATTAAAAATTGAAAGAAATCCCTGGACGCAGACATCTGTGTTGCACTTTATAAATAAATACCAATAAATAAATATTAATGCTTATATTTCATTTATATTTCAAGATTAAAGCTATGAAGCTTGAGACTCCCAATAATTAAAGTTAAAATTGCCTAATGCTTCACACTAAAAATGTTATAGTAATTTCTCAGGTTGAAAGTATGAGGAGCTGCTGCTTACAACACCATACCATAGCAAGAATGAAACAAAGCACCTCTGATTTTATAAATCAATGAAAAAAGAATCATGTAATGACATTTACAAGCTGTTAAAAGTGATCTAGTGGCAGCAGAGTCCACAAAGCTGTTACATTACATATGTTCATTAATTATTTAAATAGTATTTTTGTTAGGCAACAAAAGGAAAACATATATAAATGTGGACATAGAAGTGTTCAAAAAATTATAAAGCTGCACAACAAATTCAACCAAATTCCATTTGTAAAAATCTCAAAAGCCCTTCCTTAAAACAGCATTAACGTGATTTAACTGATGTTATAGAATTATTTGAGTCCTTTTGCAAAGTCCAATGGAAACCTGGTGCAGTCAATCTCACACTTCCTGCACCTGGAAATAAAAACTTTATTCTCACATGAGAAAATCACCTGCAGTACAAAAGTGTCAATCTGCAGCTTGCAACTGCCTCTGTGCAGCAGCACATCTCCTGCAGTCCTGTCTGAGCACAGAAACAATCCACAATTTTAAAACACCTGTTCAAAGTCCAAAGCACTCCAAGAAAAGGAGTTGAATGGAAATAAAAAAATGCTCAAGGAGGCTCCTGGGTCCTCTCCATCCCCTCCCTTCTGAGAGGCCCCAGGGAGCAGAGCCCAGCTCAGGGGAAGAATTGAGGCTCAGCAGTTTCCTGAGCACCCTGGCCCTGCCCTGTCCCACCCACCAGCACATCCCCAAAGTCTTGGAGCAGCTCCTCAAAGACTCAGAATGGAAAATGGCCCCAGGATTGGGGAAACACCACTGCCACTCCTAAAAAAATAATTAAAAATAGAGGGAAAATAATAGAAATCTGCGAAAGAAACACAAATAGATTTTACTTTGAACATCCTCAGCAACATCTGAGTTGCTCAGGTCGTGTCTCAGGAGTGAGCCAGCTTTGGTCCCAGTGAGAATTTCCCTGCTCTTGCCAGAAGTTTCTCCCTCTCCCAGACACAGGCACTGCAGAGCTCCCCTTCCAGCTCAGAAATCAGCACATTCTCCTCATCCCACTCCTGTAAGAGCCCAAGAGGAATTAAAGCTCTCCAAGTCAGCTTCTCCTGGGTTTCAGCTCAGCACAAAACCATCTTCTTTGCTGTGAAATTTAGGGAGGCTGGTTGGGAACCTGTGCTGTGCCATGGGGAGTCCCCACTCCAGAGACAATTCTGAGTATTTTTGTTCTGATTTCTTTTTTTTTTCTTTACTCTTCTCTCATCTGTTTGTCAGGATAACCTCTAAAGAGAGCCCATAGGGAAGCTGCAAAGAGGAAAGTGAAGGATAAAAGTCGAGCTTCCCAGTCCACAGAGCCTGGAGTTTGTTTCATATGGAAATGTGTGGCCAAAGAATATTCCTGTGGTGACCCCTGAAAGAGAGACAGGAGTGCAGGGCCTGACAAGGAGACCTGAATTGCTCTGTGCAGCTGGGCTTAGCTGACATTGTTACCTGCTTAGGAGGCAGCCAGAACCACTGGGGTGAAAACAACCTTTGTGATGGATGCTTGACTTCACAAATAAAACCTCTTGAGTGAAGGAAAACTGCTTTGCTGTGTCTCAGCATAGATTTTGTCCCCTTGCTCTCCAGGTACTACTGGTGGGAAAGGACTTTGAGATTAAGTAGACAATAAAGTTTCCTTCTCACTTTGAAAGCTGGGGGAATAGGTTTCTGTGGCAAGGCAGCAAAAGAGAGGCTTTGGAAAAAAAAATTTAAAAATAAAATCCAGCCACATGGCATTTCTTGCAACTCCCTCAGCTGCTGTGGCATGGACTCACCCATCTGTTATCCAACAACACTTTCACTGCAGCTCCAAATTGTTCAGGGTGGAGATTATTCACATGTCAGCTGGGACTTGGCTTTAGTGCAGCCTGCTCAGCCATCCTGGCAAAGCATTTGTCATGAAACATTTGGGAGAGGAGTTTCTATGGCCTGTCAGTTGTGCTGAAAGAATTGGAAAGGGACCTGTTCTCAGAACACTACTTCAAAGAGGGCTTTCTTTTTTAACTTTATGTGGTTTGATGATTTAAAAAAAAAACCAAAAAACCCAAACCAAGGGAAAATATAAAAGTTATTTTACTTCCACAGAACTTTTAAAAGTCCTGCATGAAGGTGTGATGTTGAAGCAGGAATTCCAGGAGTTCTGCTGCAAAACTGGGGCCACCCAATGTCACCAAAAACACCTCACAATGTCACAAAAAATCCCTTACAATATCACAAAAAACACCTCACAGTGTCACCAAAAAGACTTCATCTGTCCCTCCCAGCACTGCTGGGCTCTGCCCCACAGCCAACAACCAATCCTTAATATTTAACTTGATATTTCTGTCCTGGCAACTGAAGAAGACATGTGAATCCTACAAAAGATTTATTACAGTTATATCATCTTTTCTTTCACAAATATTAATCTTCCCAGTGTCCATTATTGATTTCTATAGAAAAGATGGAGAAATTAATCAGCTGCTTCAAATTATGCCCAGAAGCAGTGACTATGGGAAGAAGAGTTATTTAAATTTTAATGTACAGTCATGAAGAAAATATTTTAGCCAGATAGCATCAAACTAAAATAAGCAGAATCTTGAGATATTCAAAGAAAAAAAAAAATCCTTCTTGAAATCAAGCCCTCCCATTTGATGCATAGTGCCCACAGTATTCCCCACCTTCATTTTAGCTTCCCAATTAATAATTTGGGTTTGTTGCTGGGCAAGCTGCCAGTGCTTATAGTTCCCACTACAGGATTGTGCTGCTCTTGTGTGAAAGTGACCTAAAATGACATTGAATAATTCTTTAGCCATAGTGGGAGGTATCAGAACAGCCCATAGCAAACACCAGCAACAGCCATAAGAGCACAGGTAAATGTTGCAGAGACCAAATTCATAGCAGATTGGACATTTCACCTCTACTTTAAAACAACACTGTTTCTTCATAAATATATATTTGTATATCATACACATGTGTTAAATCTTTTGTGTTTTTTCTCTCTGAATAAATATAAGACATGGTGACAAGTATTGTTTATTAGTCCTGCCAGCTGGACTCAAAAATGCTGCATATGTCAGCACAAATCTGTGACTGGAGACGTGTTCAGCTTATATTTCACTCAAATAAACATTCCTGCTTGGGAAATACCTAAAACAAGCCATTTGAAAAACAGCATTACCTTTCACCAAGCTAATCCTAGACTGAGATTTCATTGTCCAGCTGATTTCTCAGTCAGCTTGAAGAATCATGAGAAATCAGAAAAACGTTGTCCCTACTGCAGTGTTTGAAGAGTGGCACAAACCTGTGACCCAAACCTGAAGTTTCTCCATCACCCTGTGCTTCCCCAGCACTGCCCTGGAGCTGCTTCTTGAAGGTACAGCTGAGTTCAGGGATGAGCTTTGCACTCTGGAGCCTCCTGCCTGCCCTTGGGGACCTTTGGGTAATGGGAGGAAAAAACAGATATTACAGTGATGCCCTAGGATTTTAGTTTTTATATTTTCCATGTATTTGTAATCCTGCAGGTCTTTAGTGTAGAACTCTAAATTCCATACAGAGTGTTAGCCACTGCTTCCCCATTTTGGTCAGACAAAGCAATTCTTCTCTAGGCCTGGCAATCAAGGACACCTCACTGTCTCAGGCCTTGAGAGATAGAAACAAAAGTGAGTTGGGGACAGCAAACTCGGGGTAAATGACTTCATTGCCTGAAGCTGTAATTGGGAGATGAATCCCCAATATGCAAATGGACCAAACTTATAAAAGTGTGAAAACCTGTGACCTATTGCCCATTTTGGGTGTAGCCTTAAATGTACCTGAAGACCCTTCAACAAATAAACTACTTTTTATTCCCTTCATCCTGTCTGGCCTCTGTTTTCAGGTAGCCCCAAAAGGCATCTCAGAGTGATTCCAGATCAGCACACACAGATTCCAGGATGCCAGACCTCAGCAGGGCTGTAGCTCCTCGAGGTGCTCCAGCTGAACACAGTGGCCAAAACAATTTGTACATCCCTTTGTCAGGCACCAGGAATGCCTGGGGCAAACTCACAACCCTACAGAAGCAAATGGCTTTTGCTATTGAGCTGCTCATTCCTGAGTGCAGCCCAAACCTGAGTGCAGCACAAATCTCAGTGCAGCCCATTCCTGAGTGCAGCACAAATCTCAGTGCAGCCCATTCCTGAGTGCAGCACAAATCTGAGTGCAGCCCATTCCTGAGTGCAGCCCATTCCTGAGTGCAGCCCAAATCTGAGTGCAGCACAAATCTGAGTGCTGCCCAAGTCTGAGTGCTGCCCAAGTCTGAGTGCAGTCCAAGTCTCAGTGCAGCCCAAATCTGAGTGCAGCCCATTCCTGAGTGCAGCCCAAATCTCAGTGCTGCCCACTCCCCTGCCCTTCCAGCAGACCCTGGTGCTGTGAGCATGGCAGAGGCTGGGTGTGCTGCATCAGCCAGCAGGGATGTACAACAGCATCCTACTCATTTTCGAGGCTTACTCACTTCACAACAGCCTCAGATAAACTGCAAATCCAGTTTAACAGCTGAGCTGAGCAATCAATCATTCAGAAACAAGATTCAGAGCAGTCCTGGTGAACACACAGAAGGCAATTAGATGCCACTGTTTGTAAAATAATAATGGTGGGAATTCTTTTCCCTGATCTGATTTATTCCTGTCAATCTGCAGTTTAGATTCTGTGTCATGATTAACTCCTTTGTCCTGAGATGCCATATAAATGTAACACTGGCATTATTCAATGCCTCTGAAAGCAATTCTGAACCTCACAATTGCTAAGGAAATTGATTAAAGAGAGTCAGCTAGCTCTGCTAATTTGCAACTGGTTATTTTTAATGACAGACTGATAAAATGAAATGCTAAACTTGAGAATAAAACTCACTTTATGTAATATGTTAGCTCGCACAGAAACATTTGCATAAACATTTGTGGGATAAAATGAGTCCTTGGGCAGTTCAGGCTATTTGGGCTGGCTGGTTTGGAAGAGATGCTAGACAAAAATATAGTGCCTGCACTGCCAAATTCCAATGTCAAAAGTGTCCATCAAAAGTCATAATCTCTAACTTCCTTGTCAGGTTTTACAGAACAAGTTTTTATGTCGTGCTTTTCATCAATACCAGCAATTAAACTCATCTGAGGGAGTTCAGAGTCAATCTGGTATTCAAGGACAAGAGGGACCAGGACACAAGAAATTCAAAGTATCAAGGTATGTAGAGATTTCCAAGTACTGAATGTACTTGGAAGAACTTTCCAAGTACTGAATACAATATACAATACTGTATATATATCATGGTTTCCATGAGCTTTCTTTCAGGAATATTAAACAGTAAACTTTTATAAAACAGGTTTGACTAAATTGTACATTGCCCTTCTCCTTCAAAAAAGAGAGACAGGAAAGTGTTTGAAGCAATCAAAAGATAAAAATCTGCATTGATTGCTCTCAGGAAAGCAGGCTAAAATTGAATGCCTATGTCCTTACAAACACATTGGAAAGAGTTCCAAAACCCTCTGAAAAGCAAGTTTAAGGCAGAGAGAAACAGAAAACTCTCACTTGCAGGGAAAAGTTTGTATACTCATTCAATTGCAGCTGCATTAAGTGAAAGTTTAAGTGATCATTATTTTAAAATTATGTAGAATATTACAGTAGTAGGGACATATTTAATGCAAACACTGCAAGTGAATCAGGTTTACTGACAATCAATGCATGAGAAGCATTTTCAGAGCCTTGAAAACTGACTTGCTCATTTTGAAACCTCCATAAATTAATTTACCACAGCTCAGCAAAAGGTGAAATTCAGTTTTACAGTAATTCAGGAGGTTTCCAAACAAGCACATTTGAGTTCTGAGTGTTTTTACAGGGACAAAAGCACATCTTTTGAGCAGTGCTCTGAGAATGGGACCCAGCAGTGGCACATGTGCAGGGCTGGGGGTGTCTGAGCTGACAGCACACACCATCCACCATCCAAGGGTGCCAGGCTTGGCACCTGAATGCTTGGTGAACTCCACACCAGGACCTATTCCCAGTTAGCAAAACAGAGATGTTAATGGTTTTTTGTAGCAGTTTTCTAATTTATGAGCTTCAGTGCTGATCACAATTCTACAAAAAGTAGAGATGCAGCAGCTTAAACCTTCCAGTTTTCCAATTAGAAATATGGAGATGCCCATGTTGGAGAGAGAGCAGAACATTTTATCTCAGCAAGTTCTTATCCTGTCACAAGAAATGATGTGAAACTCCTCAAATGAACATATTTACAATTTTTGGCTGTAAATCCATATCACTTCCAATAAAAGTGGTCCATTAAAAAAAAAAAATATTCTAAAACATCTCAATCAGATAGAATTCTCCATTGCATTTTGTTTGCACACACAAATACATTGCACAACTGAGTTTGTCAGTAGTTTGGGATATTTGGGGATCATTATTGTTTTAGTTGTTTGCTGAGATCCAAAAAGGAAGAATTCCATGTCAGAAAATTATCAAATGCCATCTAGTTTAGACTAGTGCAAGACTGGATTACAGATAATTTGCAGTCTGTATTACAGCATTACTCACATTGCATTCTTTGTAATGTCCTCAGTGGTGAAAGACAAAACAGTTTGGAACACAAATTTAATATTCATTAAGGTATAGGTGATTCCTGATTTAAGTGCACTGTTTAAATTGTAGTTAGAAAACAGTTTTCAGCTGCACTCCAGCTATTACTAGTGATGCTTTTTAAAGATTGATAGCACAGTTTTCTCCAGAATCCATCAGCGTAAAATCTGGGCTATAATTCAAGATTAGAGTGTTTAATATACACACACAAAAAAAAAAAAAAACATAAGCCAATATTATAATTGAATGTAACACTTCATTGTCTATCCAAATACAAGTACAGTAAATATAACTCAACAGTCACAGGAAGAAGAAAAAAACCACACCTCTGTGACTTAAATGTGATGAAACACAGAAAATTAGTGTCTCTTTCCAAATCATAACTAAGGTACATTGTAGTTTTCTCTCCAACTCTGTAAATCTTATGCTTATTACTTTTATAGACATCCACACACACTTCAGCATTCAAATAATAAAGGAACTACTCAGCTGTGGCAGCACAAGAGGCAAGAACAGCTCAGTGTGAGTCCATCAAACCTCTGAGAACAGAGCCCCTCTGAATTACAGGGAGCTCCTCATCCCTACAAGAATTCACTCTCACCTCTCAGTGCAAGCCCTCACTTTTAACCCTCCCCCATTAACCATTTGGGATGAAGTCTTCAATTAGAAAATTTCAAATATTTGCCATTGTTATTTTTCATTAACCACAGATGGCATGGGCCATGCATAGCTGGTTATGAGTAAATACAGAATTATTCTGGTTGATATCTGCTGCTGTCTTTGACCAATTCTTTTAACAGGAGCACAAATACATCATTCATGACTGGATGGAGATTCTGTGGCCACAGCAGTCCGTGTTCAGCAGACCAAAACCAACACTGATGCATTATTCTCTTTCCATTCAGGACCCTTACTTTGGCCTGTGCCATAAACCCCAAAACATGTCTATTAAAGAACATTTTAGTGACCTTAGAAACAAATAGAAAATTGGTATATTAAAACACAAAGAGAGGTTTAGCTGGTTTTGAATGGCCACACTAAGCATAGGGAAAAAAAAATTCAACTTCTAGAAGTAATTTAAAAAGTGTTGTCAGTGCCCTGTGTGTGGGCAGAGATTATTCTAAGAAAGGTTATGGAGTTGAAAAGCATCAATGTCAGTTTTCAATGTACCTGGAATTTGAAATGTATTTTTTCATACAAAAATTGTAAGATAAACAACAGCATGGAGGAAAACAAAAAACTGGACTCAAAAAAGGAAAGGAGCATTGCTCAGGTTCATTTACAAAGGGAATGGGGCAAGATTTGTGAGGAATTCTTTAAAAATTAATAGATGTGTAATTAAGAAAACAAGAAAGGCAACAAAGATGCCAGACTTTGACTGGATGCATTGAAAATGTGTATTGCTTCCCAGAAACACACCTTGGAGAAAAGGCAAAGCCTTTCACAGTCCCTGTATACAATGGGAAAGGAGAACCAAAGGCATAAATTCATTTATTAAAAAACAAAACAAAACAAAAACAAAAAAACCAAAAAACCCTGCCTGAGATAACATTTTTTTTCCTCATTGGTTTTTTTACTGTCTTACATTAACCACTTCATAATATTTAAATATTTAAATATTTAAATCCTTTTTTTTCCCAGCCATGGCTCACCACAGCCACTCAGCACACTTCTGATTATATTCTTAATATTTCTGCTTCAGGTATGGGCTTTGTGAAATATTTACCTGTACTAATAAAACGACCACAAGAACCATTCCCACGCACCTCTGACTCCCAGTGCATGAAAAAATGACTCCATCTGACTTTTTTTCTAGGTGACAGAGTCCAAAACCTCATTAAATACTCACTAATCAGCATTTTTATTTTATTTTTAGGGGGGAAAGCCCTGAACACAGATTCCCTTGATACAGACAATTATATGAATAGGGCAGCAGTTCCCAGCAATCCATGGAGCACTGAAGTTCACACACACACAGGAGATTTGCAGCCCTTGTCAAAGACTTTGCTTCTGGCTATCCTCAGCCTTGTAACATTTCCACATTAATTTTGGGCAGCGTGAATTATCCCGCTTGGGGCATTTTAAACATGCTTGAAAATAAATAATTAATGCATTGGACACTATTAATTAGCAAAACTCAGAAACAGCTACTGTTACAGAGCCTGAAAAGTTTTTCTAAACTTGTCAGGCTGTTAATAATAAATAGGGTGGAAATGGCCAATTAAGATAATTAAATAGCAACCTTTATAAACATTGGAAAATACCACTTTTTCTGTTCTTTTGATTTGAGAAATAAAAGCCACCAACTCTGCTACTTTAGTCCTAATATTTCACTTACAGAAGTGTGGATCTACACTTGTAGGTGAAGCAGACCTGTGGAACAAAACACAATCTCTAACTATGATGATTCTTTTCAGATATTGGAAATCCATTTATTTTTTTACACGTTTTATGTGTCAATAAAGTTTGTTAAAAATAGCATGTGAAGGTGAAGGTCTGTGACCATATTCACTCATCCCTGAAATCACAGATCTACAGTCATACAGGTTATGTAATGAAATACGACTTCTCTAAGGCATTAATACAGAATAAAAAGAATTTCCTAGTCTTGGCTTTTTCTAACAAAGACTTCCTTGTGTTGTAGCACTGGGAATAAGGAGATAAAGCCAGGATGATGGCTGGGGGTGGCCAGCATGGATTTACAAAGCAGAATGACTTGTCCCATAAGGAGAGGTGCTCAGTGGATCATTATTGGTGTGGAAATTGACTTCAGCAAGGCTTCCAGTGCCCAGATATTCTCATGGACAAAGTGACAAGGCAGGAGCCAGAGGAGCAGACAGCTGAGCAGGTGGGTTGGATAAAACTGGCTGAGCTGCTGGGCTCAAAGGTTCGTGGTGGCACATTCCAGCTGGAGGCCATGCTGTCATGTCAATGGAAAATAACCCACAGCAGTGTGATGTCAACAGGAAAATAGAGAGGGAAAGATGCAAACCAGGCAGCAGCACTGTTCCTTCACCTTCCTTTCTCATAAAAACTAGTAGAGAGGGTAAAAGAGAAAATTATACAAAATTGCCTGCTGTAGCATTTGAGTCTTATCAATATTCATCTTGAGGTGACCAAGGCACTGACAGAGCTCACACACAGCCCTGGTACAGCATAAACCATCTACTTGACAGGCAACAAAAACAGCAGTACCCTGGGCTGGAATATTGTTACACTGCCAGTTCATTTATTCATGAACTGCAGAGCAAAATAAGCACGTGGAATGTATATAAATTTTCAGTTCAAAAGTTACTGCCATCAAGGGAGAGCCCTAAGTTATGCAGTACCTTTATAAAAAAGTTGGTGGTTTGTTGCTTTTTCCCCAGGAATGCTGCAGCACAACTAATGAGCACACCCCTTAGCCTTTCTCTTTTGGAACAAAGCTTCCCTCTGCTGCTCGGGGCTCACACTCAGCTGCCATGTGCACCAGAAACAAAACTGCTCTAAAAGTTTGGAAATAAGTATGTTTGATTTACTGCCTCTTTTTTTTCCCCCCCCTTCTTCCAAATACCAAGAGTCTGCTTCTTTATCTGTGTCCTCATTGGCTGTTCTTGCCTGCATTTGGCCATGCAGTAAAACCACTTTGCACAGCAGAGGAATCCACTAAAGGACACAGATTTAAGATAAAATCAGATTTTTAGGCAATAATCAGGCAATAAATTGTATCCCTGAAGGTAATGCAGCCCAGAGAGAATTCATGTTTTCTTTACACCACTACAACATTTGAAAAGTGTAAAATTCTTGACTGGCTTGTGAGAGAACAAAACAACCTGAGTTTGGCTGGCAGCTGTTGTGAATAATATAAATTATAATATAAATTATAGTATAAATTATATCCTTTACCTGAGCTGGACAATTGTCAGAGCAGCCTGAAGTGTGTCTGTCCTGAGATCCAGTTGTCACTGCCCACTAAATCCAAAGCCCAGCCAGGAGGAATCCCAGCCCAGATCTTCCTCCTGCCTGGAATGATGGATACACAGCGTTGGGAAATGGCCCAGTCCAGCTGCTCGTGAAAGCTTCAAACAACAATGTAAAAATTCAGTATATTCAGGCCCTTTTTAAAGAGCTTTAGCAAGATTCAATGCCTTAGGGTACCTCTAAGTCCCAACAAAAAAGTATTTACATCTTTGTGCTAATGTCAATATTTTGGGTTTATTAATCAGTAGTGCTCTGTATCAACAAAAGCACAATGTTGTGGGTTTGGAATGGTCTTGCTGTGCAAAAGAACAATAAATATTCATAGTTTTCATATAAAATATTTGTTAATAAATGCAGTTGATAATTAAGACTTACAGATGAGATGTTCCTACCAATATTCCTACCTAATGAAATTTAAAACCTGACCTGCTCAATCACCAAACATTCCCAATAAAGCCACACTCAGAGATTCTGATTAATTTGAATTCTATTCAAATATAAGAAATCTTCAGGTTTAGTTATGAAGAAATTTAAAAGTCTCCAAAAAGCAATGGTGGCTTCATAAAAAAACTAAAGGTAAATGCATAACTACACACTTGAAATGAGAAAGTATCAGTGAATGAGAAAGAAAAGATGCAATTTGCTGTCCCTCTATAAAATTCAAAACAACCAATTAATTAAATTAAAAATATATTATACTTATTCTTCACCATTTTTCTTATTCCTCAATTTAGATTTCACAACGCTTTAATTATTAAAACAGGCCATTAAGTCATTTCTTCAAGCTAAGAGACCCAAAATAAACTGCTAAGAAAAGTTCCTTCTTTTTCCTTACATCAAAATCCTGTTTTGCTGTAGCTATCAAAGTGTTACCACGCTGCTTTGTTTTCCTCTGTCCACCTGACGTGAAAACAAACACCAAAAATTGGGGAGGGAGAAAGAGAGATGACAAAAAGCTCTGGTGGAGCTGCCATCTGATCTGAATCCTGATCACCACCTGCTGGATCATTTAAGAGGAAACAAGACCCAGAATGTCCCTGGGGAATACATGGCAGTGATTTTGCTAACTGACATCTGGATCTCCACAGAAATAAAGCCAGAAGAACATTTTCCTGCCTTGGAAGTCAGCACTTTGAGCATTAAGGCTTCATTCAGGTGGCTCATTACATCTCTGTTGACAACTCAAATATTTTTTATATAATCTCAAGTCAGTTCCTGCAGAAATTTGTGTCACCATGCACACTTGACTCCTGTGAGAAATTTGGAAAGGGAGGTTTTGGTCTCCTGGGAAAAGCACAAGTGGAAAACCCACATTAAACTGCACAGGTGCAGATAACCCAGGAGGCAGAAATGTTTCCTTCTAAAAGTTGTATTTTGCAATAGGAATTCTTCAACTCCATCCCATATTTTGCAATGAAAACTACAATGTCTCAAAATATGGATCTGTAAATAGAGGTTCATTTCATTTATACACAGGTCCAAAACAAAGGAGCACAAACAGCAAATACAGAACTGCATAAAAGTACAAATCACTGTTTAAAGTCTAAAATAGCTTTATGCATTTTTTAAACATTTCTTGTCACCAAGATCATCAAACATAATGGACAAAATCACATAAAAAGAATATTATTGAGCAGATCTTCTGCTCTTGACAAATAAACCCACCTTGTTCAGCAATTCAGCAGAGAAAAAAATAAAAAAAAACGTTTTTTATTCAATATCAAAAAGTCTTACTAGAAAAACAGAGAGGATGAATACTCAGGATAAAGTTTAGCTAATGAAAAACTTAAAAACCTAAAGCATGGATTTATATTAAACACCTGTAAAATTACAAAATGATGCACTGCTAAAATGCAATTTTTTTTCTTTTTTTTTTTTGCTTATGATAAAATCACTTGGAGATAAAATTTTTGTGGTACAGCTGAGCTTTTTTTGTTTCTGAACAAATTTAAAGAGCTTCAGCACAAATAGTCTCATTTTCTAAATCTATAGGATAAATAAAATAAATGGAATCTAGCCTCTTAAATATAAAAAACTCAAACAGATAAATGCATCTTAGAATCAGTAACAGCTACAGAAGCCACACTCCATCAAGCTGTTACCCAGTTTTTATAGAATTAAAAGATTCATTCAGAAGCCTTAATATGATAATGCATTAATATAATGGAGCATTGTGTCTCGATATCACTACGGGACAACTTCAAAAATGCAAAACAAAATTAAGTTGCAATCTAATTTGTTAAATCCCATTTAGTCAGGTTTGCAAACTCTTTTCTGCCAGCATCAGCTGTTTTGGTTGCCAGTCAGTAAAACACTGCTAGGAATGCAAGGAGAGGTGAAGCCCTGTGCACAACTACAAAACACAGACCTCTGCAGTAAATAAATTCTGGGGAGAAGAAATCCAATAAACTGGACATGAGTCAAACACTGAAACCCTCTAATTTCTCAAAAGTTTCCAAAATTTCCATCCTTACAAGTTTCTCACATTAATATGATTGGTTCACCTCATAGGAATGCTCAGAAAATCATAAAAGCAGTAAATGTGCTCTCTGAGTAGGCAATAATTGGGAATTTTCTGCTTAGGGGAAAAAAATGGAGGGGTGTCTGGATAACACAAATCTTGGTGCTTCTAACAGTGCAGAATACGTGAGCTTTAAGTGGATTTTCCCAGCTCTGTTTAAAATTATAACAGGTCAATTTAGTTTACTCTGATGATTTCCTCAGTTACAAAACTGCTTAAGGATCTCTTGGCTCTAAGCTGCAGCTCAGTGCTTTTTATGGTTATGGCTGATAGCTGAAATTGACTGGGTTAAAACGTGTTGGATTTGTCTCAGAAGTCTGAAAAAAACAACAATTTTTTGCTTTGATAGTCCAGAATAGCTCCACTAACATCTAGACCAGCAGAACCAAGGCAGCAGTGATGAAAACATCTCCTGGAACAGAGCAGAAACCCCAAGGACACCAAGAGCTCTGAGGAGCACACTGGAGATGCTTGCAGTGAAATGAGAACTCTTCCAGCATGATTACTTATTTTGAGCTCATTATTAAATCATTCCAGCTCAGAGGGACCATGGCAGGGAGTGGCACATGGGATGGACTGAGGTGCCTGGGGCAGGAGGTGGCAGGACTGCTGCTGGCAGCACTTCCAGCATTTGCCAAAACACAGCTTGTGTGAGACACCTGAGGAGATGGAAGGGCCAGCTCGTGTCAAAAGGGGCAACCCCACAGCTCCCAGACTCTCCTGGCCTGGCCACACACTCCTCCGACCCCTCCAGAAAGCAGTTCAGCTTTTTGCCAGAAAAATAACAACTCAGGAGGGAGAAAAGGTGACAAGTATTGGAAGAAGCTGGGGAGGTGCCTGGAGTGCAGGATGAGGAGAGGGAGCCCAGCAGGAGCAGCAAGCTGTTGGGTGAACTTCGGTGTCAGGAACCTTCACGCTTCAAGACCGAGGTTAAAATTGCTGTTTGAACAATTCATTATTTCCAGCGCTCCCAGGGAAATGAAACAAAAGCAGGGAACTTCATTTAAATACAGGCTGGGAGCAACTGCCAGGAGGAACGAGGTCAGCAGCAATTCCCCTGATCACATCCCTCAGTGCTGTACAGCACACGCTGCTTTTATCTCCTAACACCCGCACTGATTAATATGACGAGCTCAAATTGCCAGCCTCCACGGGATGGAGAGCAGCAGATAGATGTGAACATGTGCTGAAAATTAAAAGGTGCTAAGAAACGAGCAGGCTGCTCCCCCAAAGTCTGCAGAATCACGACTGCCACAGCCAAATTCGGAATTGTGGCTCCCAGGCTCATTGCAGAGCTGCCAGTGCTGTGCCAGACTTGAAGACAACCTCACTGGCATTGATGTGTCTTGTGCTCAACAAGAGTTTTGGGCTGGTGGAAGACAAGACAGAAGAAATTCCATCTTCAGTCATAACATCACACCACCAACACCACGCTCAAAACAGCCAGAAAAAGGAGAGAGCTCATGGCTGGCACTGAGGTAACTCCACCATTGGCTTCTTCTCCTTCAGTTTTCTCAGCATAACCCAAAATACCTTGGTTTAATACTGGTTTTTGTCAAGAACACTGCTGAGAGTTCAGAACTTTTTTATAAAATAGATTTACTGAGAAGCTGGGAACAAATCCATTTAGATGAATTGTAAAATGAGGGCTTAGCGTTCAGTGACACAAAATGACAGGCACATGCTGAAATGAATTAACCCCACTGGCTTGGATGTAATACCTGGTGCCTTTAAATGTATCATCCCTCCATTTCTAAAATTATTTAAAAAGAAAAACTCCTAAAATGCCATGAAAGTAAAAGAAAGGGGTGAAAGTAGAACTGAGCTTCTCATTCTGGTTTTGATTTCTTAGTGATTTTAGCAAATCACTAACTCATTCTTCACTTTCTGCCTCATAAAACTGAGAAAAAAAACTTGATACATACCTGACACTTTTAATACGGAAAGCACTTTAGAGAAGCTTTTTGACACAGGATGAAAGATTGTACTTTGCCATACAGAATAGCTGTATTACCTGACATGCTCATTATACACTGTCAGAGCCCAACAACTTTCAGAATATTTTCCTCTTATTATTCCTCACTCTTTGACTGTGTTCAGTAATTACAGATGGAATTCTGTAGATTGCTTTAGTGACTTAGGAGAATACTTGCCTCAGAAATTCAGATAAACCTGCTTCTCAACTGTTCAGAAATGTTTTCAAGAGTCTTACAGGTATTTGGGTAAGGGTTTTTGTAATGCAGCCTTCTCAGTCCACAGAGTTGTGAAAAAAGGAACCATTCCTATTTAAAAATCTCTTGCATTTCTTGGTGCTGTAAATAGGAAATAACACAAATTAATTGTGTTTCCTGTCTAGTGTCACTAAACACTGCACACATCCACAAAAGCAGCATGCACAGCACAAACACAATTATTTGTTATTTCTGTGCTTACATTCACAACTCAGAGTCAGTTTTTGCTCCTTGTCCTCCTTTGTCTCTGCTGCACAGAGGCACCAAGGTGAGATGCCCACGCTGTGAGCACCACTCTCATCTCTGCAGCACACATCAGCCCAGCTCCCCTGGCTCTGCTTACAGCCACTGGAATTTCTCTAGCAAACCAGAGCCATTCCTGGCACACTTCAGACCCTCTCTCCTTCAGCAGAAATTGCCCTGCCTGTTTTAGAAACAATCAGAAAGCACCTACTACACATTTATTTGACTGCCTGCCCTGCCCTCCAGAGCAGTCATTGCCATGCAGGATGATGACATCCCACTCTCAGAGGCAGGGAGTGCTTTTGGGAATCATTTCAGCAAGGCAAACAATGCCAAAGAACTGCCATCACTCCTAAAAATACTTCTTTGTGTGCCACTGAAGTGATGCCCAGACACACCAAACAAGGGGCTGAGTGTTCCTGGGGGTGGCAGCCCCCATCTGCTTCTCCCACGCTGCCAAATCCAAGGGCCTTTCTTAAAAACAGGGCTTGGGCTGTGCAACTTGCCAGACTCTGCCCCTTCCTCTCTCTCACACAGTGCCACACTCACGTCTGGGGGGATGGGGGAAATCCTGCTTCTCTCCTGCTGGCTTTCACGGGAAGTCCAGCCAAAACACATAAAATCGCTGCTGAAAATTCTTAGAAAATTAAAATAAATAAATAAATAAATAAAAGTCTTAAAAAATTCATGGCTCTGTGTAATTCTATTTCTTCAGCTCCTCAGGCCAGTGCAATTTCTGATTTTCTCCAGAGCAAAAGTCATTGTAGAGAACACCTCACCCAAGTGCAAAGGAATCAGAAGGGATGGCTCCTGATGAGGATCTGTCTCCTCACAAACACCACAGCTTGGGGCACTGTGGGGAAACAATTCCAGCAGAGGGTGAATATGGAAAATATGAATATGAAAATATGGACTGGAGATGAGCTCTGAGCTCTGGGACTCCTCACACCTGAGATTTGAGGCTGCCCCGGGCCTGGGACACATCCTAAGGTTAATTTTGGTAATTCAATTCAAATGCTGAGAATATTTTTGTGTCCGACAGGATGTTCCAGATCCCAGAACTATTTCAGGATTAATTCATTGCTGGTGTTATGTTTTGTATTTTTTCCATGAATTCAAAAAATATTTAATGATTATCAAAACAATCTGAAAACCAAAAGAAAATTATTTCTGAAGACTGTAGAGAAGCACAAGAAATCTTGATATCTAGTCAAAGTAGGGGAAAAAATTGACAAAAACTCTGACTTTTTAAAATATATTTGACTGTTCTACAGAATACACAGCAGTGAATAAAGACCAGTGTCTGTTATATTATGGTAAGAGCTCATCTTGTCTCAAAATTTCTATTGGTTAATAGTTTAGCCTTAAGGTTCTATGGGGAAAAAAAAGAAAAAGAAAGAAAAAAATGTTTAATTTAGGAAGTAAGAGTAACTCCTTGTTATAAACAACATGCACTCTGGGGCCAAGATAATTTTCCTATGCACTTGTTATTTAAATGAGTGCAGTGTCTCCATATGGCCATATGGATGTGAGATATATGTTGCGTGCTCAAGGGGCACTGAAGGATTTAAAGTACATATGTTAACAAATAATGCTGAGTTGGCACCCAGCATTGCTGCCTTCACCATAGCAAATAGTCACCTGCTGGATTTTTTCATTTGTTCTTTTCCTTAGAAGTGTTTCTAAGAGCTAAAAAGCACGTGGGGATTTCACAGAGACTCCATAATCAAGTTATTTCAAGAATTACGCTACTGGAAGCATCATACCTTTGTCCATGCTCTTCAAAGCAAAACCAAACCAAGTTCCATATATAACTATAAATATTGGTTGAATCTAGAATTCCCAGACAATCTTCTCAGTATTAACACTTCTCATTTATTATGATACTATGTTAATTCATGCCAGATGGAGACTATTCAAATGTTCATGACTTGTACTTGTCACGAACATATGTTCCTGGAATAATGGAGTGGTTTCATAGCAAACAACATCCCATATTTAAAGACCTATGATGAGGTTCATAAAAAAAAACCAAAAAACAACATAAACAGAGAAGGGCACAGCTGGAAAACAAAAACAAAAAATTCATGTTCTTCACTACCCAGAGGATTATGGATGGCAATGCATTCTCTGCACACTCCTGACCCTACACGGGGCACAGAACTTTAGCACATCCCACCCAAGTGTGGAAGGGAACATTTTGTATTTCCTGACTTCCCCACATCGCAGCAATTCTTGTATATTCAAGACAAGTCCTTTCATTGCAGGGGAAAGCAAGATAAAAATTAGATCTTCAAAATCCTGCATTTCAATTCAAGGCCCACATGTGCTCAGGGTGAAGGTGCCAAGGACGTGCCTGGAAGTGACAATGGCAGTGCCCAGATGGAGGCAGAATTTGGGTCTTGTTATTCTAAACCCAGGGTTAATAAAGGCTTGTTCTCACACTGCTGTCATTGATTAGATATCAGAAATAAGTGCTGTAGAAGAAAGTAACTGTTATTTATTTTTGAAAGTATTCTGCCTAATTAGGAAAACAGAATTCTCAGCTTTTCCTTGCATCATGAGCCCAATTCCTCATCCCTAACCAAGTACCAGAGTTAACTTTAACCTGCTTCCTTCCCAACACAAGGAAATTACTGCTTTCAGGTCAAACTCTTACTAACTTTCTTGCAGATAGGCTGGTTTCTGATCCTAAAAATATGATCTGACTAGTTAAATGTTCTTTATTCCCCTTTTAAATAGAGACAGAATTATTTTTGCTAATGCAATGAAAGGTTACAGAACACCTTCCTCAAGTTTTGTACTGGAGATACATAAACTCCAAACCTCACTCCTGTCCTGTCATTCCCAGAACACACAGAATTTCCAAACTCTTTGTGCATGGGTTTGAATGTGAATATTTGAAAAATGGGAACAAGCGATGATGGATTAACTTTAGGGGAAAAAAAAAAAAGGCAAAAAGAGCAGCAGAGTTGAAAATGTGACTTGTGGGGGACAGGTACAAGTGGGAAGACAGAGAAAAAATCCATGAAGGAAAGGATCACACACCCCAAATGGATAGCAAAGTGGTATAAGCAGCTATGGAAACACACCTAGATGAAATGAGCAACAAAGGAAACTTAGAGTAATCTCAACATTTCTTCCACAACACAGAAGTTGCTTACAAAGGAATGAAATTGCAATTGACAAAGGTAAAAAAGCACTTTTGTTTCAAAACAAAGGCACTAAGTGAATTGAACAGACTGAACTGCATGTCATGCCAAGAGTTTTAAGCTTTAAATTTCAGATGTGCAGAGATGTTAAAAATCACAGACACAATTTTTATCTTTATACACTGATAAAATTCTGCAAGAAAAGCTTGATTTGAAGAAAAAAAAAACCCAAAAAACAAAACCAAACCTTCATTTTCTTTTCTTTTTCTTGCTGGGGAAGTGGCAAATATGGAAAGCTGAAATGTTTATATTTCAGAGGCCCCACAAATCCATTTGACTGATTAAATCAATTTGTAGCCCAGTAACAGGCACAATCTTTTAGGTCAGGATACCGCCCATTTTGGAAGGGCAGATGGGAGGAAAGAAGAGGCAGGAAATAAGGACTTATATTTTGAATTATCATGGCAGAACGAGCTCCTGCAGCACTGAAAAGACTGTTATAATATTTATCGAGTTCTGCCAGGGGTAATGGCAGCGTGTTCCCCCTCTGTGCTGACTCAATGGGCACAGAGAATGAAAACCTGTTGGGTGAGATAATAAAACGTGCATGTGTTCTGCCTGATAGCAGTAGCCCTGGTGATAATCCTATGAATTCCCAAAATATGTTCCAGCATGATTCAGAGGACAAGTATTACATCCTGAACAGAAGAAGAAGGGGAAAACAAGACGTAGCAGTGGCAATGACCAAAACCTCCAGCCTAAAAAATGGGTAAAAACCTCTACACAACTGTTTTCCTCAGAGAGAAAAGAAAAAAAAAAGAAAAAAGCTAGAAGCAAATCCCCAAGAAGCAAATATTCAGCCTCCAGTCAAATATAATTTAAAAATCCCCATCACCAATAAAACACACATGAGCTTTAATTCGTCTCTGTCGAGTCTGCTTTGTTTACAAGTCCTGAGAAATGGTCTCCAAACCCAGCACCTTCCTATGGCTAAACCAGATCAGAGGTGCTCTTGAATGTAAAGGATAATACTGCTGAACACTCTAAATATTTTGGGTTTTCCTATTAGAAGTGCTGTGGAGAAAGGAATCAAGAGGTGAAATAACTTTTGTTCCTATTTGCATCTATCCATTACTTCAGCAAATGGCAGCTTCCTGTTTTCAGTCTCCTGAAAGAGGGAGAAATGAAGGAAAAGTTCAAAATACTTTGCATATTCTCTAGAAGTGATGTACTTATATCTAGAATATGTTAATCTAGAATATGTTATGTGTAATCATATAAAAGCCCCATACATATATATAGATACAGATATATACACACATATATACACACATATATAAAAACACAAGCAGCTTTTTCCATGGATAGTGCTACTTATTTCGTTAGGAAACAAGAATTTTTGAAAAGACCAAAAAGCTACTGTTAGCAACCAAGCGGAAAAAGAAATGTATTCTTCTTGTTCTTTTTTTAAAAATGATTTGTTCAGTCACTTTTTACTACAGACCATTTAACTTGCTCTCTCCTTCAGTGACAGAAGACAAATCAAAAACTGTCAGGTATTTTAAACTGTGATCTGCACTACACTTGAAGTTTGAACTGCAGCTCAGAATCATTGGACTCAGACCTACAATTGTTGCTATTCCTAGACATGTCACAAAATTCAGCTCTGCTAGAGGGATATGGATTCTGCCTAATTCAAAAATAGGACAAAACCTTGGTGAAGGCAAAGCAGCCCTACAAAGCCACAGTGCCTGTGAACAATCCCAAAAGCAGTGAGTGCCCATTCCTGGGTACTGGGCACATCAGCCAAGCCCCTTTCCCTTGCAAATGCTTGTTTTACCTGTGCAGCTCTCAAATCCTTTCCCCTCAGAGAATAATGTGTTTTCTGACCTTTCCCTTGCTCCTATTCCCAGCCTGGTTCCCAGATTCACCCTGAAGCTCTTTGCTGCACTTGCTGTCTTCCCTTTTCCCAGAATGGATCTTTTCCCAGAAAAATGCACCTTCCCCTTCCCATTCTGCAGCCACACTCATCACCTTGCTGAGGTCTCATCCTCCTAATTATACCAGCTGAAGGAATGGTTCCCACCTCAGATGTGACTTTTGTGTCTTTTCCTGTCTCTGCCATCAGTTTTCCAACCAGTTTGAGACAGTAGGAACTCTCAGTAGCAGGAGATCCTGGCTGTGCCCCATAAGGGATGTTCTGAAGCGTCTGACATATGCAAGGAAAAAACTTGCAAATCAATGCTTCTTGAAGGGCTTATTCTGTGTGACCCTTCAAAAAGATTCTGTGTGACTTTTCCTGTCACTGCTGAACATCGAGATTGCACCAAAGGAAAAATATTCCAAAGGACAAACCCCTCAGAAGTCGAAATTCTTTATAGATTGCAATAAACCAAACCTATACCCCAAGACTCCAACAGTTCATCTTCCATCTTCCCTTCAGTGAATAAATCAGTGTTACTAAGCACAGTGAAAAGGTGAAAAAGGACACTCTGCACTTTATTTGAAATATACTGCCCATACTCCATTTTATATTCCTTTTGTTATTCAGTGAGTAATGTTTTACTGCACCGCTTGCCCAGATTAAGAATGTTTCAGTCTACATACTTATCATTTAAAACCATGGTTCCCCCAAAGGGAGCACAATGGGAGAACATGATGTTAATTAGCCTTATGGCATTATATCCCAATTCTGCGCTCGCTACACCGCCGTTGTTGCATTCCCAATGCCCATTCCTTCAACCTCTCATGAAAAGGATCTGCACTTAGTCAACTTGGAGCATATTACTTTCCCAAAAGGGAAAAAGACTCATGTAAAATGCACCGACCTGAAGTGAACACCACTAAAACATTCATGCTCTGTTCTTTAAATAGGATTCCCTTTTATGTTCGCTTTATCCCAGCGTCATGAGAAACTGCTCGACATGTTTTGTTTGGCTGGTGTTTCAAAGAGTGCAAATTTTACTCAGTCCAACTTCCAGGCCCCTGCAGCCCATTCATCCAATTAAAGGACTGTGGAATGAAAACAGAAAAAGCGCTTTGTGGAGCTTCAGAAATATTGTCCCTCAGGAAGGCTGCCTGCAAAAAGCGAACAAATCCATTGTGCAAACTGGTGCATTGCAATAGAATAAAATTGCTCCTCAAAGTCTCTTTATCCAACATGGATTACTGACTCCTGATAGCTGTAGGTTAGTTGAAGGTAGAGTCTATCGGAGTCAGGAAAGCTCTTATTACCTTTTATTATAACACATCCTCCCCCCATAATCTATAAAAAAGCCTCTAGGAGCCCATTCACTTCTACACCTCTTCGCCGCCTTTCAGTTTCAATAACGCTGAGCACAATTCAGGACTCTTTGCAGTCCACTGTAGTTTCCATATGCATTCACAGGCTAAATATTCCTAAAATGCCCCTGGGAAAGGCAGGCTGCCATTCATTATTTCAGATTTCGGAGAACTGTAGCCCTTGCAGCTCCCTGGGAATATTGTTTCAGACAGTTCCGCTAAAATCTACAACCTTACCTCTTGACCACACTGAGTGAAATTAATTAGCATGCAAAGTTCCTTGTGATACCCTTTTCTATGCATTAGTAATATAAATAAAGAGCAGAGGAAGACATTTAAAGTGGGGCTGACAAACAAATGCTAAAGACCAAGTTTTTATGATTACGGAGCCAAGATTTGAGGAAGGTCACAGCAATAACTGCAGAAACTAATTATGCACTGCCTCATGCTGATTGGAAGCTCAGGAATGCTGCTTGATTGTCCATATTTTAGACACACACCCACACAATGTTCAAAGTGAGCTGCACAAACTTCTCCTTCTTCTTGTTAAGAAAGAGCAGAAAACCACAAAAAATTGAGCTACCACTCCTATATCGCACCCTTCAACACATTTTCAGGGTGGATTTTATTGAAATTAATTCACTGCCTTTGCTCGAGAACCAGAGGATGCTCCCTTCCACCCTGCCCACAAATAAAAGCAGTGGTCACTCAAAAAATGGGTTCACATTTAGACTGCTTTTAATGAATCACAAATTTTCAAGGAATTTGATATCAACCTGAAGAATTTTGCAGGTGACTCAAATGTAAAAATTGTTTGCTACCACCCACTGTGTGGTACTCACGTTTCTTGGATAATACTGGGGCAGTTGGTTTGGATGTTGCTCTTCTACTGGGGTTAGCAAGTGTTTCCAAAAACCATACTCACATTGCTTTTCTTCTCTTTTTGATGTATCCTCAAACGAGATTGATGTCTCACCACACTTCAGTGCTGTGACTCGAAATCTGGGAGAGTGATTTGCCAAAACAAATCATATCCTGATATGGAGAGAACAACTCACTTCCTGCAGGCTTTACACTTGTTAATTATCAGTAAAAAGGATGATCAGAATCCTGGACTTCTCATCTGTATGTAACAAACAAGATTCTTGGCAGAACTTATTGGCTAATGTGAGAGGAGGGAAACCCCAGTGGTCCTGTCTGTATCCCTCACAAATTTGTTTGTGGAGCTGTCACACACTGGCAAGGAATTCCTTTTTTTGTTCCAATTTATTAGCACCAGTTTTAACCTTGTATTCAAGCACCTCTTGTAGCTCCCTGGAGATCAATATTTCCCCTTTTTCTTTAATATATAAAAGGAAAATGTAGCATTGAGAATATGTTTCCCTTTTTCCATACAGTACATCATGGCCATTTCAATATCAGACAATGGTTTTTAATTAATTTTCCAATTGGTAATTACTAACCCAAAAGCACTGATTAAGGGAAAGATTAAGCTAAGAACTAGCTTAATTGAATTCTTACTATTACAAATTTTCTTGCTGTTGAAATTTGTCATTATTTCTTATTAAAGGAAGGAAGGTAACTTTCTTACCAGCAAGTCATAATTACAGATTTTATACACATGTCTAGGTTGATATATTTCACAATTAATTTAAATATACACTAAAATATCTGGATTCTTTCCCTGAAATTTGTAATGACAGCTTTTTAAAATTACTGAAAAAATTTTGAAATTAATCTTACATCCTTATTTTCTCTATCCTGGTACAATATGAATGACCAATCACTCAAAATTATTTGCTAATTTCTTAATTCTAAATAATCTTTTAATATATATAATACATACATATAAATAGTTGACTTACAGAATTTGCCTTCCCTGTTCAATTGATGAAGTTCCTGATTGTCCATGCATCAGTAACAACCAATATAAATTTAGAATATCAGCACCTAACAAAAGGCAGTTGAAATAGAGTTCAAGTTCTCATAAATAAATATCAACTCTTTAAATTTGTATCTCAAGTAACTCAAAAACGTGTGGTCAAGTGAGAACCTATTTTTCTATCCAATGACTCTTGTTCAGCATGTTATTTTTATCCAGCTAGACAAGGGAAGCCAATAAATCTTCATCTTCAAATGAGATGAACTAGAGGAAAAATAGGCAGCTTCCAAATTAAATATTTGTTTACTGTATGACAAGTTAGAAGAGGATTATTCCTTCAATGAGGAAAATTATGTCTAAATTACCTCCTTTAATATCTTAAATGACAAGAAGGCCAAACATAGTGAATTGTGGGGAAAAAAAATTATATCTATATATATATATACTTAGAGAAAGCATTTATTAGAATGATATTTCCCGTCCAATGTTTGGACCTGCAAACCAAACAGCTGCCCAAGCTAACAGGAATCACATTCCCACTGCTGATATCCACTGCAGCTTCCCTCCTCCCCATTTTCCTTTTGCAACTTCTCACAGTTCCCCTGTGCAGCTTGGCCAGGTCACTCCTCCATCAGCCTCTGCAACAGCAGAGTTTCCTCTCAGATGAGCTCAAAAGCAAATCTAATAATTATGGAAGCACTGAATTGCAAACCTAAGCACTCTCAAAGGTTTGGGAGGAGATGAAACTTCATAGTCCCACATATTTGTGTGGGAATTCCAGGAGCATTAGGTCCCAAGATAAAAAATGTACTTTAGCTCCTTTCTCTTATTTTGGAGCTCACATTCTTGCTGCATTTAGGGTAATACAGAAATCTTTTTCCTGAGGATAGGATGACAAATGTTCTACAGAACCAACTGTTAAATGTATAAGAGTTAGGTCTTATTCTGAGCTGCTGGAAAAATGATTTGCCAGTCTTACAATAAAATTAATGACCTGAACTATTTAATCTGTTAATATACAGAATCCTCAAAGCAGGAGCTTTTACTGTCTTCAGCTAGACCTGTAGGACACGAACACTTCCTAAAGAAAGCACGGCTATAAATACAAACTCAGGATGTCAGCTACCAAGTGGCATTATCAAATAATGACCTTTTTCATCTAGGAGCACCTCCTGACCTCTCAGACTTTGGGGCTGAGTAGATGGGGTTTTCAGAGCTGACAGGGAAGCAGGAACAGGATGATGCCCTTAATCACATTCAGAGCAGCAGGATCACCCCCAGCAGCGAGCACTGCTGCACTGCAAACTCAGCCAGGACAAAAGGGGGGCTCTGCTCTCTCACTTTGCCTCACAGTTTGAGCTTGTGCTGGAAATCAGAGTTTTTGACAAGTTGCTCACGTTCCTGGATCAGCTGGGGAAACTTTGATGCATCAAGTGGAAAAGAAGAGCAGTGAAATGACGGCGGTCACAGAAAGCACAACCAGCCGGGGTCACTCCTCTCCAACCAAACCAGCCCTGCTCACATCCTCAGCCCTCACTCCTGCTGCCCTGCCCTTCATTCAGCACAACAGCAGCGATTCAGGCAGTAAAGATAATAAATAATCACTCCCTGGAATTCGCAGGGGATGGGAGCACAAACTGAAATGTCAGGAAATTCTCTCTGCTCTCAGTTCTGGAGCTGGAAACATCCCAGAGCTCCTGCCCAGGGCTGGCTGCAGAAACATCACCTTGGACTGCTCAATTTTGAATTAGCAAGCAACCAACCCATTCTATGCATCATTTTCAAATCATTTTAGCCACCCTAAATTAGTTTAGAGATAATGAGCAACATAGAAGGGGTGAACTTCCAAATTATTACCAGAATTCCAGTGGTTCCACAGTAATTTTTCAGTAGCTTTTTGCAAGAAGCACAAGGGACATGTACTCAATCCCTTTTCTTTGACATGATTTCTATCCTCAACTTCTGTTTGCAGCTCTTTGAATTCTCTGCAAACACTGGAGAATATAACAAAGAATATAACAGGGAAATAAAACAAAGAAAAAGGATCATGTTCAAAAAGTGCTAAAAACTGTTTTAAAACCAAGCTTAAATATTGCAGATAAATATATAAACAAGATATGTAAAATGCAATTTTCTTACCATAAATTTATAATCTGATAGAAGGGCAAAAACAGCTTCCATGTTGTTAGGAACTTCTAGATATTTTTGTTAAAAAATGGATTTTATGTTTTTCTTCTTTTTTATGAAAATAAGTTCTGGAAATTTGGCCTGTAATATCACAGCAGTTAAATGGTAGTGATTTAAAAACCTTGTATATTCTTACTACCTATCTGTCCTCTCCTTCAGTTTAATCCTGATTAGGGTTTCCATCAGCTTTCAGGGCTCAGCAGAGCTCAGTTCTATTTCTCAGCCTACTGAGGAGATTCTGCTGCCTCCAAGCCCCTTTTCTCTATCAGAATGTGCTGCAAGAGCTCTCCTGGCATCTCACTCTCTTTTTCTATTCTGAAAGGGCTTGTCAGGCTACAAGATGTCATGCACCAAGTCATTAAATTTCCTTTTTTTGTGCCTCAAGCTTGGAAGAAGGTTTATGCAGCAACAACAGTCTGTTTTTCTTTGCATTGTTTTTTTTTTTTTTTTTTTCCTATTTATTTGTGTTGTGTTTCTGCCACAGTGACTTAATTTGTGCAACTGTCAGTGTTGTCTCACCCACCTTCCTGCTGCCAGCAGGAAAGGAATTAATGCCTGGCACTGATGGCTGCTGGTGAGTATGTAAGGCTAAACTCTGGTTTTATTTAACTCAATTTTATTCTTTCTGTTCTGTCCTCTAGGATTGGCATTAATGCCCCACAGGCAAATGAAATGCAGTGTTCCAAAACTACTTATTTGCTGTGTGATTTATTTGCTACATAAATGTTTTTCATTCTTCTCAACCTCTCAGCAAGCAACCCATAGCTGGGGTTTTTTTTTGGAGAAACAAGCAAATGTTATGTTCTACATGGCATCAGAAATCTAATTTTCAATTGCATAAAAGAGGAAAGGGCACGTGGAGGGAGGGAGAAAAGGAAAATTTCACACACTGTAGATTTCTCTGACCTCTCCCTCTGCCATTGCCTGCGTGGTTGCCTTCCCCAACAACTCCTAGGTTATTCTGAGTAAATGTTTCTCAATTTCCAATCATTGCTTTTTGAATAAGTAATTCCAGATTCAGTGTGGAACACAGAGAGAAAAGCTGCTAACTGAACTGCTGCTAAAGACTCTCAAGACAGGTCTTGGGAGATCCAGATTAAATCTCTAAAAGAACAAATATTAGCAGAGCAAGGATTAATTCAGAGTAGCAATTTTATATGATCACAGGGGTGTGATCGGAGTATTCTGAGTTGGAAGGAACCCACAAGGATCAAGTCTCTCTCTCAAGTGAATGGTGCACACAGGATGAACCCCACAAACCCTGGTATTAGCCCATGCTCTAACCAGATGAGATGTGACCACTGAAATGTGAGATATTTCTAACCTAATTTACATCAGAGAGTTTGGCATTGAACTAGGCAAAACCTCCCATGAAAAGCTGCAAAGTAATGCAAAGAGCTTTATCTTTTTCTCTCTAATGCAGGATGGGATAAGATAAACCAAACAATACACAAGAAGTGAGCTACTACCAAAACCAAATAGGTGACTTTGATTTTCTCCCTTCTGCAGCTAATCCCTTTACCCAATTCCCTTTCTGCAGCTTTAACTGAGATGTGCTTTACAGGCCATTTCCCCCCAGTGTGAGCCCACTTTGTGTCACCCACGAGGCTCCCACTCTGGCACAGAATCCTCAGAGCCCCAGGAGTGCCACAGGCAGCACCAGCAGGGAGGAAAAGTGATGCTGCTCCACTTTCAGCCAAAACTGAGGAGCTGGAGAGAGCCTGCAGGGGATTTCTGCAGATCCCCAGCCCAGGAGCTGTGTCCTGGCAAGGGCAGAGCTGTGGCTGCCCCAAAGCTGATGTGACAACACAAGGGGACAGGTCTGCAAGACTTGGCTCAAGTTTAAATCTTCTGTGCTCTCAGCTGACAGGCTGAGGAGAGCTGCACCACAGGCAGCAGGAATGGGTCAGGCACTGGTGATGGGACATCACACTGTGAAGAGCAGCACTGGAGGGGGGAATCTTTAAATTCATTTAAAAAACAAAAACCCACAGCGTCTTGTCTTTAATTCAGGAACGTGATTAGAGATTCAACAGTTGCCTTTAAGGTGACACACTGGAAAGGCTTGCTAAGGATTATACAAGACACACACACATTAAAAAAAAGGTCAAGAAAGAAAGAAAGAGTTTTTTCCAGGGCATCTAGGCAATGCTGAATGAACACAGAGCAGCAAACATAATGCCTGATAATTTATAATGTAAGACAATGAGATGACACAATTCTTCAGTAAACATATTATATCTAACACTAGCATCAATTAAAAATCAAGGTTAAGTGAAAAAAGATTCAATCAGTATGCATTAAGAAATAAAAATATCCCCTAGAAACTCCACATTCACTCCAAATATAATTTCTTGTGAAGAATAGATTGATTCCCTTCTAACTGTTTTTATTGCCAAAGACAGAAAATCTCTGGACTATTTGAAGACTTCAGTGCACCTAATTACGAGTTTTTGAAGCTACAAATCCTGACTGACCAGCAGAAGATAACCAAAGATTCGAGGCTTTTAATTATTCCAAAAAATTCAAGATGGTAAACCTGTCATCTCAGACAAAGAGAAGCTGAGGGAAGAGCAGCAAGTCAAACCTTTATTTAAGATTAGCCCATTTTTAAAATGAATTCCCTTTGGAAAAATTTTGACAAGTTTGAATAAAAGGGAAACAGATTTTGAATTACAAATAATTATTGCTTTGGTTATTGAAGTTTATTTTGTGACACAATGTGTTCTCGTCTCAGCTTCTAAACTGACAATTACTCTGCTGAAAAGCAGTGTCAGCACAGAGATCTGATGAGCACTCCAAACCCACCCAGGCATTTCAGAGCAGACAGACTCTGCTGTGCCTCTATTCCCCCTCATTTCAGTTCTAAAAGAGTGAAAAAAATATTTGATTTTCTTAATTGCAT
This sequence comes from Alethe castanea, assembly GCA_024734035.1. Classification (NCBI taxonomy): domain Eukaryota; kingdom Metazoa; phylum Chordata; class Aves; order Passeriformes; family Muscicapidae; genus Alethe; species Alethe castanea. The sequence goes on from JANRGV010000023.1 coordinate 17,520,663, forward strand.
ATATTATAAAACTTCCACAGCAGCATCACCAGTCAGAAAGGAGAAAAGCTGGAATACCTTCACATTTGGAAGCACTGGGCTCATCCATGAATGGCTTCAATATTTGCAGAGGTTTTTATTTAGTGGGCTGATTTCTTCCAGTTGAAATTGCTAAAAAGCTTTCACCCTTTCTTCATGGGTCAGCACAGAAGGCAGGAGGAGGCCAAGGTCTTACACTGCCCCTTGTTCCCTGTCTGCTCTGTCTCTGTGCATGGGCCATGGTAAAAAGGGTTGACTGATGGACCTTTCTCCAGAATCCTGGGTTTTTTCACTTAGCTCAACCTCCAAAAAATCCCTTCTGAAGGAGCTTTTCCCCTGTCAAGTCCATGCAGAGGAAGTCAAGCAAACTTCTCACTGCTTATGCCACCCAGCACTTTACAAAAGGGGATTTGGGTTTTGACAATGAAAATATCTCGCTGAGTAATTTATATTCTTGTGCTAGCCTATAACATAAGTAAGAATGTCTTCCCAATAACAATTTCAAAAATAATTTCTTAGGGCTTGATTTCCAATTCAATCCAACAGTAAATCTACTAAGAAATTTATATGACTTAATTTAAAGCATCTAATTGAATGATTTAGCTTTGTGTAGATGTAATGAGCCATTTCATAAAATCAATAACATTGTAAAGTATAAACTAAATTATTATAAATGAAAGCAATAAAAAAAGAGCTCCTCTGTATTAGGCAGGGTGACACTTGATTAATGGGTTATTATTGTAGGTTGCAGCAGAGCAGGCAGAAGAGACTGGGGTGATATTTTCAGAGGTGCAAAGGTTGGCTGCCCAGCATGCAAACAGAATCCATGCTGGGAGCCCAAATTCCAGCACCACAAATGAATTCCCAGGAACACCTGCTGAAGGGCTCAGCGTTTTCCAGGAATTAAACCTGAATAACTCCTTACAAACACACACAAACTTCCTTCTGTGCATGAGGAACATGTTTAGAATACTCTTATTTAGACAAATTCAACATTATTTGCTCACCAGCAAAAATGAAGGGCTAAAAAATGACCAAAAATGACCATAAAATTGGGACAAGTGCAGCTGGGTTTATGCACAATCTATAACACCCATGTGCCCACACAGCCACACATCTCCAAGCAGGATAAAAAAGGAGTCACAAGTCTGAAATCCTGGGCCAAACTAATAACTACAACATTTAGGAATGTTCAGTCTATTCTTCCCTTCACTAAAATACAATATACTCAGAATTTTTCAGAAAAGCTTAATGATTAATTACATGGATAGAATTTCATTTGCAAATGTGCAAATCTGTACCATACACTTACACTGATCTTTCACTCCTCAACAAAATTCTTATAAATATAAATACACATTAGTGTATGGGCACATACATATGCTCATGTCAATAATGTAGCTCAATTCTATTGGCACATATTTCACATTGATATATGTCCTATATTCCATACTTTATGCGAAACAATTATAAAATGCAACAATATAAATACATCAATGCATCAGATAAAATATGACATAATAAATATAATTTTTATGTGTCCTGTATATTAAATATGTTCTATATATATACATGTGTACATTGACTGTCTGGGCTGGAATAGCTGGAGCTGTTTTAGGCTTAGACTTAAGAGCTCAGGGAAAGACAAGAGAAGAACCATGTTATCTTCACTATATATGAATGAAAACAAGAAATAAGTTTATCTTTGGTTTCTCTCAGTGATTCTACACCTCCAGAAACAATCTGAGGATGACCAAACAAAATACAACACCACCAACAAAAAAGAACAAAAATAAAAACAAAAAATACAAGAAAGTGCTTTAACAAAAAGAAACATCTTTTAAATAAAACCCCACAAATTTTGACCATATGCAAATAAAATAAATAAATAAATAAATAAAACCCCCAAAAACAGGCTTTCCCCAGATTTCAAGCATTCTCCTTGAGTTCAATAAACCCAGCATCATTTCTTGCCCTGCAGAACATACAGTGGCTCATGCAAGAGGAATTGTCCTCCAGAACAGCACCCACAAAATCCATCTCTTCCACCAAAGATTTTGGCTCTTGCATCGTAGGATCTCTGGCTTAAAACATCCCACAAAATGCAAACTACAGCATGCAGTGGAAAGCAGCTGTGATGAAGAGAAAATAAGAATGCCACAGGCAGAAAGTGGCTTGATCTACAGCCCTGCTTGGGAAAGAAGAGGAAAAGGAAAAGCACAGGTCAGCCCCAGGCCCCAATGGATTAATAGAGGGAGACAATCAATGATCTGAAAAAAACCTACTTGCAAAATCAAGCCACATGCCCCCTGAGTTACAGATTTATAGCAAAATCCAGACCTTAAATTTGCTCTAAAATGGTCAAATGATGGAGGGCAACAAGTTTTTTCGGAAGGCAGGAGCAGCACTCCTCCTGTTATCCCTTAATAAGGCAGGGAAGAGAGACATCTAGCTGCTGAAAGCAGTCAGCAGGAAAACCCGAATTTAACAGCACACCCCAAAGCTGTGAACCCTGACCCTGTGTGTGACAGCTCCTCGTGGCTGTCACACACTGGGGAGCCAGAGCAGCAGCCCAGGAGGGAGTGAGGGATGAAAAGGCAGCGGATTTTCACCAGGGCAGATAAAAAAGGTGAAGGATTGCTTGTCTCTGAACTGGAAGAGCGGCTTTCGCTTCGAGAACTAAAAGCAAGATTGCCTTCCCTCACATGAGTGATGATAGTCAGGAGTCTGGCTGGACACAGGAGGAAGAAAACATTCTTTATGCTGCAGGGCAGGGATGGTCTGTGCAGGGAGATAAGGAGAACCTGGTCAGCAGAGCAGCTCAAGTCCAGCAACCCACACAGAGCTCTGCTCAGTGTGGGACACACAAGTCAGGCTGGGAACAATACAGAGACTGATTAATGCGGCCCCTGACAATTCAACTAAATATTTCAGCACATGAATGTATTTTCCAGGGGGATTTCCCCCTGAGCATTGCCCATTCTGTGTAAAGCAGCTTTTCCAAGTGGAGATTTCTGCATTTCTGTGTGTTGATCAGAGGCTGCATTTTCCCCTGGGGCTCTCTCAAAAAAACCCAGCAATAACGTGACAGAGAGGGCAGGGAGGGCAGTCACTGACACCTGGCTGTGAGTCTGTGAGGAAGGAGGGAGAGGCACACAGCATTTCACACAAAATACCTGTTCAGTCAAATGCTGCATGTAAGTAAAGCCTTATAAAAGAAGGGCCTTGTAAAATCAGGCCTCATTGCTATTTCAGCTAAACTAACTGCTAGCCTGTTAAGTTCCCATAAAAAATTAATTCTAAGAACGAAAATCAGTTTGCATAATAATCTATTCTTGTGGAAAAAAAAACAAACCAGGTTGCACCTGCAAAATCAAAAATTCTATCCCATAAAAATCCATAAAAAAACCCAAAACTATATAAAAACAGAAAAGTCTCATAAATATGTACAACAACCCCTACAAACCAATAAACTGAGTTTCACTGGATTACTGACCAATTAGATTCAAACACAATACCTTCTGATACCATATAAAAATGAGCTCTGTGCAATAAAATTTAACTATTCTGCACAAAAAAACCCTAAGTATCTCATCTCATTTCCATCTCTAATGCAAAGCTGACAACAACAACCAAACACTGGGAGTAGGGAGATACCTGTGACCTTTTCCAAAGTTTAGGATTTCTGTTGTTTATAATGCCTCTATTCAATAACAACTTGAAAGGGTTTTTCACATCTCATGTACTGTTATTGGTACAAGCATCAGCTCAGCAGTGTCAATCCACATCTTCATTTCATCATTTATTTTCCCTTAGGAGATTTGAAACACATTTATCCTCCCAGACTTTTTGTATCTTGAACATTTGGCATTTTTGGGGTACATTGTGCTAGATACACCTAAGCACTTGTAAGTGCTAGAACCTCTGTATTCTAAGTTAGAACCAAAAATGGTTCATAAAAATCAGTTTGATTGTGTCTGTAGCATGTGAGGAAGGGTTTTTACAGATCAAAAGTTTAGAAATTGTAGAGGCTGAAAGGCCTCTGTCTGAGAAGCTTGCAGGTATAAAAGTGTGAGTTCCCAGAAATTGAAGAGAAGGAGAGAACAGATCACAGAGCTGCTCTGGGGCCAGCTGCAAAAACCCAATTCCAGGACACCAAACAGCCCTGCAGAGGGGAGGCTGCCACAAAACACAACATCCACAGATGAATAAAGAAAACAACATGTGAAATGCTCACAAAATAAGGTGTCAGTGCAGATCTTACAAACCAAAAAGGTGATGCACAAAGCATCTGATACGTAGTGAAGGACAATTCCCTTCCACAGAGTTCTACTGTGGACTCAAAGCTATGGACAAGTGTAAAGCAGATTGTACATTTAAGAGTAAAAAGCCTGATCTTGAAAATGACAAAAATGCCAAAGATGATGAAGAACGCCAATGACAGAAAAACTGGAATGCAAGAACTCTACCAGCCTGTGGCTTCAAACACTGCTCCTTCTCTCTCCAGACATAAATTGCATTTCCTAACCTCAAGCAGAAACTAAGAATAAATAGGAGTTAGGGAGGGGGAAACAAGAGAAGTAATTTGCCTAAGAGAGTTAAATGAGATGACTCTGGTCTATTTTCCTTTGTTATTCCATGCCTAATGAAGTGTCTGGGCAGTTGGAAGAGCTCCTGCAGCATGATCTGATTGTTGTAGCTGCCTGTTTGTTTGCCCTGAGTTATTGTTTTATTTGGCTCTCGTTCTGGAGCAGTTTCCCTGCTCTGCTGGGCAGACGGATGCTGCTGGATCGTGTTTATGAGCCTGTAAACGATTGGGGAGCTCTTTCTCCAACAGGAGAGATTCTGAGAGACAGAGAGAGGGGCTGTGCTGGGCAGAGCACAGACTGCTGCAGCATATGATGGTCTTTCAGCGGCCAAAACCCAAAGCAGCATTTGAATGCACAACAAAGTGTGTTGTTTGTTTGTTTCTTTTCCAAAAGCAAGTTAGTTGGTCAGTGAACTCTTAAAATGGCACAATGTCCTTCATACCAAATGACATCTTGAAGGATCCAGCATGGTGAGCTTCAATACCTCCAACAGGAGCTTCTTGCAGCCACTTGTATCTGCCTGGGGAAAGGATGACAAAGAGATTTCAACTCCACAACTGTAGCTTCTGGCTTCCTATCTGAGTTATAATCAATATTTTCGTTTATGCCTGAGTAGAACATCAATCACCTAACACCATGGTGTATAAATCAAATCTTGAAATTAAATTCTCGTGCTTCGCTGCGAGTACAAATAGAATATTTTGTGATTGTCCAGTACAAATCCGTCAAATACTTTCTGGACTGAAGAAGATTTTGGAAAATTTACTTATCCCTTCTGGAAAAACTTGGATTTTTAGCTTAAGTTCCTCATCTTCTCACCTTCTTTAAAGCCAAATGGGATCATAGATGGTAACAAAATATTCTACAATATAAGGAAGGGGGCAAGGGGAAACTGAGGGGGAGGAAAAAGGTTGTGTATCTTTTACAAAAACAGGAATTGCAAATGTCAGACCAAAAATCTGGAACCTAAACATCAAAATCACAGCATGCACCCAGGCTCTCCACTGGAAGGTAACTTCTGCCCTCTGCTAAGGGAATTAAAAACCTGCAATAGCACTGAGGGCTAAAAGATTTCTCTTTCAGTTCTCCCCACATTAGGTGTTAGTAACAAGGGCCTTTTGTGATTCTTTTACACAAGGGCACTACAGCAAATTCCAGTTCATTACTTAAAGGGTTTTCAGCAGATTTAAGGAACCCTGAGAACTCAGAAATTCTCCTGAGAAATTTCTCTCCCAGCAAACACTTCATTGCAACCATCCTGTTGAACAGAAAGGCTTCTGCTATGATGCATTTTAGGTAAAACACAGCACAAAACAGAAAAACAAAGAGATTATCAGGAGAAACTATGTGAGAAAACAAATATATTAATGTCATTTTAAAGATGTCTTAGGGTATCACAGTGCAGAACATCCAGTCATCACCTATTACAATAATAACTTCTATTTCTTAGGTTATTTACAATTTAACATTAAAGTTCCTCAAAAGCTCAGAATTTTGCTTCTGTTTAGGCTGGGACAAAGGAGTTGGAAAAATGAACAAACCAAGGTGCCAAGGTTTCTGTCACAATTTCCTTCCTCAGCCTCTCTGAATGAAGTATTGCTGCTTTGGCATGTCAGGGCAGGGAGGGAGCCAGCAACCCTTGGATATAACCTCAGGGATACTTTGGTCAAATCCTCCCTTTCCTACACTGGCAATCTCCTACAAGATCAGAGCCACTGAACAATCAGTTATCCCTTGTGCCTGTCAAATAAGTGCTGAGAAAAAAAAAATCGATTAATGAGAAACAAAAGGTACCTACACATGGATAGCCAGCTGATTTTCTCACTCCACGAGAGCTTCCCAACCCTGCTTGTAGGCATGGCAATAGAGACAATTCCAGCTCTGATCTTTACTGCAGAACCTCTGAGGTTTCAAACACATTTGCTCAGCTCTGCTGTGCCCCAGAATAAAACCTTTCATTTGGTTTTCCTGTTCTCTGCACCAAAGCCTGAAAGCAGCTGCAGGGTCTAAATGAGCCAGGCTGTGTTAGGCTTGGGCTGGGTGCTGTGCCTCCCACAGAGCCCTGGGCTGGGGAACACTCCAAAATCCTCTGCAGGGCCAAGCACCAGCAAGAGTTAAGAACACAGCACACCTGCAAACCCAGTTGGATGGGCTGGCTCTGCTGTCAGCCCCTGCCATCAATAAATTCCGCTCCTGCACATGGTATTTCAGGCAGCCACTGAAAAACGGGTGACACAGTTGGTTTCACTGGCAGAGCACACAAGGTTTTATTTGTCAACAAATGGGTTTCATGATCCATCATTAACACTTGATTGATTGGCCCAGCACTTTGGCAGGGTGTTTTTTTATCACACTTTTCTGCAGCAGAATGTATTTCAGGAACTGTCTTACACACTGATTTGCTGGCAGAGGCTGTGCTGGCAGAAGGCAGAATGTTCCCTTGCATTCTCTGCTGGTCAGTGGGAGAGTGTGGAGTAGATAACATGAGGGACTACGTTATGGCTTTACATCTGTTTTTGTTATGATCAGATCTGTTCTTCCTCTTATGACAACAAAAACAAATCTCATTTTCCTTCCTCGCTCATCGAACACAATCCAGATTCTCAGTTGTAAAAAAAAAAATATATATATATTAAAAAAACCCAGCCAAAAAAATGCCTAGCCCAACTAACCACTCCATAACCCAAATTTTAAATATTCATCTTTACATTTTTTCCATCTTTCTTTGTGCAATAAATACATTCAATCAGAAGAAAAATGCACTAACTCACTGTGACAGATTGGGCTCCATCTGTCAAGATTTCATGTTTGATATAGACTGGAAATTGTAGATAAAGGGGAAATATTCAGGTACTGTTCTTTCAATGAATGTCCCGGAGGGAGATTAAGGAAATGACAAATTGGTTATGGTTACACCCTGAGCCAAGCCATTGGAAGCCTAATTAGAATCCAGAAGGATTGCAGCCAGGAAAGACAGATGCCGGAAAGAAGAGTGGTATGAGGAAAAGGATTTTAGTTTCAACTGGGACAGAACAAATGTACAAATGACCTTAAGTGCTAGCCAGGAAAGGGAATATTTTGTCATCTTGTAACAGAAGATGTTACAATGTGCAATGCACATCCTTGCAGGATCCCAAAAATCCTACATGCAATGATATTTTTGAAATGAGAAGAATAAGAGGAGGTTTGCTTAAAATGCATTCAAGGGACTAATAAGAATCCACCAACTCAGAGCCTTAGGGTGAAAATTAGAAATCCAGAAGACTTGCCTTATGACAGCATCCTGCATGATTTTAAACAATTAATTTAATTTACCCAAGTTTCCTCTTGTGTGCTAAGAGTCTCCAATGTGCTTTTCTGGGAAAAAAAAAAAAGAGAGAAATAAGATAGCAAGGAAATGTCCCAATACTGACAGGGACTACAAACAATTGGAGATACACAGTGACTTTTACAAAAAACAAAGTGTCTTCAGGTGAGAGCATGGGAACAAATATTAATTCCACCTAATCAAGACAAAGCCAAGTGCCTGACAAAGAATATTTATGCAAAGTCACTGTGACTTGCTGCACGGAGTGCCGTGGCTCAGCAGGGCTGGCAGAGGGCACTGGAGGTGGCCCCTGCTGGCAGGACACAGGGCAGGCCTGGCTGCTGGGCTGAGCTGACCACTGGCCCTGGGAGCTGAGTGCAGGCTGGATTTTAGCCACAGGAGCCTCAGGCAGGAGCTCAGCAGATGCCAGGGCTGCAGGAGCAGTCACACAGCACAGAGTGACTCTGAGAAACTCTGCAGTTTCCTGGGGCTGATTTGCTCTGAGGGTGTCACTCCGGCCCAAACAATAAAAACTGCAGCACAGACAGTATCTAGTTTTCCCTTAAATTCTAATAAGAAATCCCAAAACTTCAATTCTTTTGGAATCATACAAAATAAAGAGTGTGGAATAGGTTCTGCTCTGTTAAAGGAAAAATGAAGACCCTGAGCCCTGGATGTTGGGTTGAAGAGAAGAGCTGCCTGCAGGAAAGGTCACCAACACCTCTGTGGTTTGATGTTTGTCACACTTTGCCTTTGGCTCTCTAAGTCTGCTCAAAACCTCGACCTTCAGTCACTGCAGCAGCCCAGGAGCACGGGATTAAGTAAATGACCTTCCCTGTGGCACAGCAGAACTCCCTCTCTGCAGCTCCATCCCTTCCCCATCACAAACACTGAAGCTTTTCCTTTATGAACATTCTTCCTAGAATTTCTGCTCATGAATCTTTGAAAACAAAGCCACTACTTCCAGAAGAAGAAAAGAAATATTCATTTTGTATTTATGAAGGAGCTATTAGTAGCAGTGAAATTTTCCATGCAACACATCCCTTTAAATGAAATTAATTAGATAAAAGTAGCACAGGCTTCAGTAAGAAAGAAATCCAGACATTTTTCCTGACAGACATGAAAAGAGAGACAGATATTATTATGTCCATATTAACAATACAAAATATTATCAATTTCCATGTATATTATCTCATAGAAAGACAAATTCTAGTGATGATAATGTTACTTGTAGAAAGTTTAATGGTTAAAACTTTCAGTTAAACTGTGTCCTGTTTTATTGTGGGAAAGGCAAGACAAATTCACCTCAGAATTTTGTATAATTCATAAGGCTCACAGAGCAATTGTCAAACAGGACAAGGATTAAAACCTCATACAGACAAATAAAAGATGTCTGACAAATGTGCTTGAAAATAATAAACCAAAGAATTCTTGCAAGCAGTAATACTTGATTTTTGGCCAGCAAGTTACAATAATTGATGTGTCTGTGCATTTACAGTGCAAGAGGATTGTTGGCACAAAAGTGTTGAGTTCTGTCATCATTGATAATTTTAAGGTAGGAACAAACTTGTTTAATTTGATGACAGAGGATAAAATTAAAAACCCAGCCCAGCTCCTCATAGCAATGACACTGCACTGTGGTACCAATGTTTAGCAAAGAAAATCCAGAAGATTTTACTGCATGCCCAGTTTTATGGCAGTAGAGTCTTCTCCCAAATTTATTATCTCTTCCTACTTAATTTGGCCTCTTGTTTCTGACCTATCAAGCTAAGAAATGGACTATGACACTACACAACTAATTACTTCTTTTTTCTTTTAATTCCCTCAAAGGCTGAGGAACTAAACATCACAACAGGAACTGCAACAGTAATTGGGCTTCAGTGTCACTCTGCCAACTAACTGAGCTGAAATGCAAACTTTAATTTAACAAACATCATTGGCTGAATTGAGAAGCCTCAGCCCATCAGAGATCTTTGTTAGGATGACACTGAGGTGCACATCTTCAGTGCACAGGGAGACATGAAAGCTGTTTGCATTAATAACAACTGACATTGGACATGATTATTGTAAATAAAAACAACTTCTCCCTTATTATTTCCCAAAAACAGTGTTGCTGCTATTTCATGGATTAGAAGAACAGCAATGCAGAGTATTGTGAAGAAAAGCGAATGAAAGCAGTTTATAAAAGGCTTTTTGCTTTAATTTATATGATCTCCAAATTCCAGGATAGTCCAACCCACCTGTTACCAGTGCTAAGAAATATTTTAATTAGCTTTAAGCTTTTTTTTGGTTTTTTAAATTATGACAAGACTAGTGAGTGTTTGAGAGGTGGTTTTTTTTTTTAATTTTTTTTGTCTTTTTCTTTTCTTCGTTCTTTGTTGTTTTCTGCAAGCATCTCATCAATATATTTGCTATTTTGCTACTTTAATCTGTATTAGTGACAAAGGAACTGGAGGTTTAAGTCTGAGGATCACCCAGCTCCTGACATTGGTAAGATTTAAGGACGACAATTTGGAGATCAAGGGAACGTTCCTGCTGGCAGTGGAGGTAGGCAATTTTGGGATTTAAGAAACTAAAGCAGCAGTCGGACCATGAGATTTGTTTCCTTGATTTTTAACACTGTATTTGGGGAAAAAGCCCATTAATACAGATCTCTGGGGTTCAGCTCATAGAGGTGCATAGGGCACTCTCATACATGGCAATTTTTGTGTCTTTTTAATGCTCCAGGCAGGATATCTTCCAAACACAGATAAAAATATATTTTTTATGTCCCTTAGTACATACAGAATAACACCAAGTGTGGCCTTGACTCTGCTATTTTTTTGTTCAATATTCATAAAGACAGTTTTGTCATCCCCAATCAGGAATTAGCTCACCTCCTTTCTAACATGTGCACAGCACTGCTGGCTGCTTTTCAGGCAAAACAATTTAACTTCCTCACTTTACAGAATGCCTAAATCCCTATGCTTAAAATGCAGCCACGAGCTTGGTTCTTTGGAGTTTGCTTGAGCTGAGCTTTCTAGCTCAGTTTAACTTTTGTCATGCACCTTCAGGCTCCATTGCCTGCCTGTGTCAGACACCAAACACCAATTTCCCTTTCCTTTGTCACCAAAGTTATCAACATTGCAGAGAGTTTTTATTCAAGCTACAACACTCAATGCATTAATCACTTTTATTTTCTAATAACAAAGAGAATAAAGGGAATGATAAATAAGTGTATAGGTGAGGTGATTCAGTAGTGATCCTGCACCTGAAAATGAGATAGTCTGGTCTCCTGAGATTACTGCATTTGTTTCCACTGCATTTATCATCATCTTGATAAATATTATGACTATCTTTAGTTCAATCAACCTTTTGCATTAACATGAAAGATAATTCACCACCTATACAAGTGCACAGTGAGGGAAAAAAGAGCTCAATTTGGGAAGCAGAGAGGGAGCCTGGTGTGGTTAAGTTTTCTCATTACAAATGCCATTTAGGATTCAGCCACTGCTGATATCAAGGAAAAAAATCTAGGCAACTATTCTATCAGAGAAACCTATTAATTAAAGTGCAGTATAAAGAGAGCAATTAATTATTAGCTGCATCATTGTTCACAATAACAACTGCCAGGAAGAGAACATTGCCACACCAAGATATACTGGATATCATCAGCAAAATAAAACATAAAGGCCTTTTTTATTCCTTTCTAGAAACATACCAAGTACAAAACATTTCTGGTAGCCATTCATGACATAAAAGGGGGGAAAGTGAATAAAGAGCGAGCCTGTGATGAATTTGTTGGCAGAAAATCCCAGTGTCAATGCCCCAGCATTGATCCAGGCCACATTCTCCTTTCTCTTGGCTCTGGGCAGCTCAGATTTGTTACACATTCTGTCCTCTGGAATTCTTAATACCCCAGCAAATATTTGCCAGACAAAGGCTGTTCAACACTTTCTTTACCCATGTCAGTGTTTGACTGGGTTTGCTTCTCCATCTTCTTCACTCTTGTCTTCCATCACTTCTCACTCTTCTAATTCCCTTTTCATTTCCTTATTCCTCACTCTAATTTTTCTGAATTTATTATGTCCTATTCTCATCTGACTTTCTAGGCTGCTCAGAGCTCTACTTTTCTTGCCTCCAACTTTATCTCCAACAATTGCAACCCCTATTACTGAATTTCTTGGATAAACAAAGCATAGCAAAGGGACGCAACTGAACTACGTTTTCTGAAGAAAATAGCTCAATTTTTTGAAGATTTTATAGTGAAAAATAAAGCTAAAAAAAGTTACTTAAAAAAAGAGGGCAGGAGAAGAAAAATAAAACAAAGGATTTCTGACCAGATGGAAAATTAAAAAAAAAAGAGACCAATGCATCACTGAGGTACAAACAGCTGCTTTTAGAGCAAATGGCACAAGGTGTGTTTGAAAGTACCAGATCATGTGGGAATGGACACGTTACCTTTCTTTGCAGTGACAGCCAGGTGGGGGTTGGTGTTTTGTTCCTGGGTTTGGTGCTTTTTTCCTGTACTCAGCAATGCAGCTCCAACAAGCCCAAAACCAGCAGAGGCCACCGTGATCCATCTGACTTTTGTGGAACCAGGCACCAAGAGATGTCCCCAGGGAAAGTTCACAGTGCTCACTTGTTCCAAGCTAAATTCCTCTATTTACACTCTCTTCCAGCCAGCCCTGGGGACATGTTAAACTGGTCTCAAAAATAGCAGAGCAGTTCTAAGGGCCTGGGACTTCTGTAAAGTCAGGTAAAAACTGAATTTCTACAGGAACACCCCTGTACTTGTCTTTGCTTTGGTTTTTCACTGCTTCAATAGTGAGAAAATAAATTTCCTGCAAAATACTTTTCCCTATTAATCATACTGTAGAAGTATCAGAGACTTTGTGAGGGTGGAGATGCAGATATTATCAGTGCTCTGTGTCACTTCTCAGATTTAAGGAACTGTCCCCATTTATTTCTTTATTCACAGAAGTGAATTCAGTGTGTTAATTGGGAATGGGAAAGAAATTACTTTCATTCACATACTTCAAATTGATTGGCTGTCTTATTTTGTTAGAAGGAGTGAATAAAGCCCTAAACAAATAAACTAATCTACCTAGGCACACAATTATGCATTGTGATTCCTTTTACTGTGCCCCTCCATTCATTCTTGCTCTGAGATAAACAGCCCCAGCCTTCCCATCTCACTGAAAAGATTTTTTCAAAGGCCCTCGTTAGCCATTCTTGATAAAATCCTATTTTAGTTTATTGGCTTATATTAAAACTACACAAAAATACCGATTTGCTTAAAATTAATTATCTTCAAAGACTCTTAAGGAAATATTACTTACTCATGTGTCCAAGGTGAGCAGCTCTGTAGTTGATCATTTATAGTTGAGTTTTTTCACCACTAAAAAAAAAAACAACCCAAAAAGCACTGATATCAAGATATAGAATTGCATTTTATTTGAAAGTAAATTGTGGTGGTCTGGACTATTCTTGACAGCTAGTCAAAGGCAAAGTCAGGCTGGTCAGCAGCATCAGGCACCAGATACCTACAGAATTCTCACAATTTCTACCATATAATGTCCTGGGGAAATGGGCAGAGACAAACATGCTCAGAAAGTTTTCTCTTTCTTTTTGTTTTAATAGAACTTACCTGATTCTTATATTTAACAGAAAATAGAAACTTTTCTCAAAAGACTTCTGAAGTCTTTTGAGAAAAATCAAAGTTTTGGTTTTGCAGCTTTTACAGATGTAAAATGAAGCTGACATGAACTGCCCAAGTAAGCAACAAGGTGACTGACAATAAACCTCTCAGAAATAATTTCATTCACTAAATGAGATTTTTTGGAACATTCCTGAACTGTAAATAATATAAAGGTTGGTGCTCAAAGATTAGAACAAGTTAGAAGATAATTTATTTTCTGTGTGTTTTGCAAAATACAGAAATCCAATTTCCAGCTACTTTTTCCATTACCTGAAATAAATATTGGGGTCTGATCACACATGTAATAAGAATATGCATAACTTTCTGGAAATTTCATCAGGAGAAAGGAGGATATAGACAGTATAGACAAACAATCCAAAGAAATGAAGCACACTGCCTTTGAGGAAAAAAAATGTTTTCCATATTATGATAAAACCCTTTTAGAGTGTTAAGGGAAAATCATCTTCTGCAGTTTCTTGGACATTTTTCTTTGCTCTGAATTGACAGATTTACTTGGCATTTTGGCAAAATTTATTTCAGCAGCACTGTTCACTTACCTAAGTGTTTTAAAACATATAGTTGATTAATAATCTCAGTTACTGAAACACAGACTTTCAAGAAATCCAAAAGATTATTTCCCAGAAGTTGGTGTTGGTTGTAAGAAAAGCTCTGACATGTTTAGTGAGGACACACATTTAACATGCCCTGTACAATATTGCAGAAGGGGCAAAACCCACTTGAGGCTGTGCCAGAGTTCTGCTTTAGGTAAGGACAGAGTCCTCACCAGAGGGACAGCACTGATCCCATAATTTGTTCTCCTTCCAAGCCCCTTTGGATGGCACTGTCAGGCCTTGCTGTGACCCAGATTATTGGGTTTTAAAAGGAAACACAGCAAATCCCTGGTGCAGTTTAGAGCACAGTCCTGCAGGAGTGGTTGCAGCCCAAAGGAGCAAATGTCAGAGCACAGAGAGAGCAAAAATGCCATGGCAGGACAGGAGGCTCTACAGCCACTGCAGGGGCTTGTCCTGGGGGGTGTCCAGCTCCAAATCTCAGTAATAACTGACAAACATACATATATATGAAAATACTTTTGCTCTTGTTACCACTTAGTTGAATTTCCAAATATGCAGTGAAAAGCTGAATCGATTTTAAATCCTAATAGAATGGAAAGCTGTCCCCAAACCCAGGAAGCAGAGTCTCTCCTTGCTCTTTAAACCAGTGACAAAAGTTGCAATGACACACAGGGAAACAGCTCAGCACTCAGAGCATTTGCTTTGGCTGAATTATTCCACTCTGCCTCAGTTCAGATTGCCATTTGTTAATATAGCACATAATTTGATTTAAAAGTGAGACCAATTCAGAGATCTCGTGTCTTGCTATCTGTGTGCATTTGCTCCACATAGTGACTGAACATCTTATAACTCCTCAGAAATGCACACTGCAGTGAAATACAATATTTAGCCAGTTTATTACCATTACTAAATGCACTGTTACAGTATAAATCTTTAAAAGCATGTCAGGTCCTACCTAAGCTTTGTGATGGATTCAACGTTAATGCTTGCACTGGCCCAGGAAAAATCTGATTTCCCAATACTGTGACAGCTCTACAATGTGTAAATGCTGAAGTCACTGATTACATTCGAGTCAAATATTTATTTACCAACTGACAAACTGTTAGTCCTGGCAAGATAACAAAACCTGGTGCTAATTAATGGCACCTTTTTTTTTTTTTTCTGATGGCATCCAACACTAATACATTTGTTTAGAACAAAAAAAAAAAACCCAAAACAAAATACACAGGCATTTCAAATTTTTTTTTCTCCCGCCATGAATATGGTATAATTCCATTTCATGCACCTAAAATGTCATGGTATTAAGAACATTCTCCCCCTTACACACATCTGAATTTTTTTCACCATAGTTACAAAAGGTGGTGGCAACAAGGTACTGTGATTGAAATATCAAAGGAAGAGATATTATTGCATTATATTACAGCTTCAGCCACAGGAAAACATCACTCACCTGCCTTGAAGATGAGGATCCTGGCATGGTGCTAACAGGGAAATACAAACCAGGCCAGAAAGTGCCTGCACATGCAGCACTTCAGGCTAAAATTTTGGGAGTTCTGCAGGGAAGGCAGCTGAAGACCAGAATTTGTGATCATAAGAAACTGAAAGATAAAAATATAAACTGTATAATATAAGCTGTATAAACTATATAAACACTGTGAACTTGGTACTGGATCCAACTCATAGACAAAATAGTACTTTTCCTGTTCTTTCTTCTATTCCCCTCCTTTTTAAAATAATATATGAATTTTTTTTTTACTGTTTTTTTTTTTTTTTGATTCTTCACATGGGATTTTCAAGCCCACAGTCTTTCTCAAATGTTACCTAAAAAATCCAGTCTAATCAAGAAAAAATATATAGTAAAAATTGTCTTCTCTACATGGATCTCAATATTGAAAATGGAATCAAAGTTCCTGGCAAGTCTGACTTCCTGAACTGAAACAGTTTTTGAATATTTTTTTTCAACAGGCAGTAAAGTTTTTTGCTTTTTTCCTTGAAAGTTGGGATTCACATGTGATAAAGAGGCAGGTAGACAAAGAAACATGCCAAACTGCCTAAAAGCAAAAGAACAAAAGCATGTGGGGCAAATCATGTTAGAAAAACAGACAGGAAGGTGATAAAAAAGGAAATAAATCCAGTTTAAAACCAAAAAAGCCAACGAAACAAACCCCAACCAAACAAAACCCAACAAGGAATGCATTAAATAAAGAAAATCAGAATACAGAGGGAGGTTGGGACAAGAAAGAATTAACACTGAGCTACATCCACCATAACACAAGGAGATATTTTGGAGTCCTGCTGTCGCTCATTTTCAGTAAGGAACGAATGCACATCCCTTGGTTTGAGTTTCCAGCACACCTCGTGCTACAAGATTCTGATTCGCTGCTTGTGTGACATTTTCACTCCAAAACATTCATCTTCTTTCAGCTAAAGCAGACTGATTAAACTTTAAGCAGAGGAGACACGAGTGAGGCAGGGTTTATTTGTGGCTCACATCTGGCTCCTGTTGCTGACACTGGAACAGCAAGAAAGGGCAACTGTCTGCACCCCACTGAATCACTTGGAGCCCTACATATGGTTTCTATTAATCTTCAGTTTCCTCAAAGAATCTGCTCTTTTTTCCACCTTCCCCTCAATCTGTAAAACTCTGCCCCACTCCTAAGCCTTGCCTCAAAACAAATTGGTGAAATTAGAGTCAGATTCTGGGAACGTTTGCCCGCATAAACACAGAAAACTTGAGGCTTCGTCTTCTTAACGACTTCAATATGACTCCAAAAATGAAAGCTCAAAGCAAATGAGAGCTGTGTTGATCCAGGGTGGAAAGTCACGTCACAGCCAGTGAACCACCTCTGATCTGAACCCCAGAAACACCAAAATTCCAAACCAGCCTCGATGGCTGACGTTGAACTGAGGGAGGAGAGCCTGGGGCAAGGCACAGGGAGAAATCAGCCAGAAAGGGATGTTAGCACAGAAACACATCATCACAGCATGGTTATCTGCAGGGGCTTTTATTGAAGAGCTCTGGGAATCAGGGCTACAAACCCAAATCTGACTCCCACATGGATTTGAGAGGGACATGTTTTCATACCCTGTTCTTATATAACTGCATATTAATTATTAAACCCATATTGTTCTATTGTACACATTGATCTTATCCAAGCATGAATTCTTGTAATTTTCATCAGGACCCCCCAAACATCCTTTCTCATGATTTTGTTACCTTTACATCGCTTCTCATGATTCTTATTACGACCAAACAATAATTATATTCAATTACCAAACAATCATTATATTTAACAATTGTATTATTTATCATATGATGATTATGCAGGTACAGTTTTTAACATGATCTAATAAAGACAAAGCTCAACATTTGTTCCCAGGGCCTAGTTCCCTTTCCCAGCCCTACCAGACCCAACCCTTCTTTCCACCCCCTGAATTTATTGTATAGAATTCCCATATTTTAGAAACATTTTAACCCTAGGCTATCAGGGAGACAAGGCAGGTGAGCAGAGCCTTACCTATCCCCTAAATTAATAAAGCACAAACCAGCTACAAAAGAGTAAACGTCTTTTGTTTTATGAGCAGGTCTCAGGTACTTGGGTTTAACAGCCTGAACAAGTGCCCCCACAACACAGAGATTTGCTGCTCTAAAAATCACAGCAGTTCCTCAAAGGAACATCAAAGGCAGGATTTTTTCATGTGAGATGGATAGGACTCCATTCTTCCCTACTTCTGCACTCCAAAATATAATTACAAGATGAACTGGACCATGTTTACTGATGATGTAATTGCACTGAAGTTATTTCTGGGAGAAAATCTAATCCACTAACATAAGTCTGCAGTATGTTGATACCTTATAATTAAACAAACTGGATTTCCCTTCATCTCATCTGTACTGCTTGAAAAAATACATCGTTTTAAAAGAAGATTAAATTAATACTTTTCTGGGTGGACCAGGTTAAGATTGTGAGGATGGGGAGGCACCAGCAGAGGCTGCCCAGAGAAGCTGTGGATTCTGCACCCCTGGAAATGTCCAAAACCAGGCTGGGCCAAGGGGATTTTTTCCATTCTGTGTTCCTATGACCAGTAATGATTAGGTGTGCCTTGGAAAAAAAATTGAAATTATTGACCTCGGGTAGAATTATATTAGACTTTTCCTAAACAAAAAGCTGCCTTTTAATTTCAGAGAATAAATTTTAGCAAAATATTTATGTCCTAGGCCTGGTTTCAAACATCAATGCAGTTGAAAGTGGAATATGGATGCTCATTTGTTTTTCCAGAGGGATGTAGAGACAGCTCTGCCAGCACAGCACAGGGCAGGAGAGCAGAGAGTTGTATTCACCAAATAGAACATCAACATCTGGACTCTTCCAGCTGTTTTGAATTCTGTTTTAAGGTAAAAAAAATCCATATGATCTAACAACCATGTCTCCACTTGGACTGAGCAGGTAGAGCCAGAGCTTTAACACCTCCTTCAGTTGACTCTGCTCACATCTCCCCTCTGCACATTCCTAATTCCACTCACTACACTTGTCCTTGCATATGTTTTTGCATTATTCAGTAGCAAATTCAGACCTCAGGCATAAACAAACAAATCACATATGTTTCATTAGCTACAGCAAGGTCTAATTGCAGTAACCAGAAACACACAGGAAATTCAAAAGTGCTCAGAATTGTTACTATAGCCACCACAAAGTACAAATACTTAATACAAACTTTATAATATAAATAATTTAATAGAGAGAAACCTAATGAAAATGAAAGGACACTCAGAAAGGAATATATTTTAAAGCACTAACACCCCATGGAAAAAATATATTCAGGTATAAACTGGCCAAACACAATTATAACTTCAGGTTCTCAGTGGGAGAATGGGTTTCAGACCCTCCTCCCATGCAGCAGAAACAGGT
Source organism: Alethe castanea (assembly GCA_024734035.1). Taxonomy (NCBI): domain Eukaryota; kingdom Metazoa; phylum Chordata; class Aves; order Passeriformes; family Muscicapidae; genus Alethe; species Alethe castanea. The sequence goes on from JANRGV010000023.1 coordinate 17,539,739, forward strand.
GAGGTTTTCCACTAATGAAGAGATAAATAAAAACCACCGAAGAGAAAATTCCAGGCTTTACAGAATAGGAGGGGATCACGACATAATTAACAGTGCCAGATTGCTTTTCTGGTCCCAGTGTAATGTAATTGTTCTAGGTGTTCCTTCAAACCTAAGGTTATCTTTTAAAAATGCTTGTGTACCTTCAGCTTCTCACATTTCTTTCATGTTGCTTGATTTGTCTCAGTTTGGCTTACAGGTTGTGATACCAAATTATCAATAACCCTGGAAGATTTATAAGCACTTTCAGGAGAGCACAGAGAAATAAATAAAAATACATTCTGCATCTGTAATAAAACTGCCTATCCAGAAACAGTATTAAATATGAGAATTTCAAAGTATATCCTAAAATAATATTTTCCGTGTTCATTCTGAATGTTTAGCTTGCTAAGTGAAGACATTAACCAGGAAGAACAAAAAACACAACCAGCTTTCAAGGAAAACAATTATTCCTACTCTATCAAAAAGAGACAAGTACAGACACCACTATTTATAAGTTTGACAGTCTTTGTAAGAGACTTTTGTTAAAAAAAAAAAAAAAAAAAGTGGCCCAACTCCAGCCATAAGAACCTTTTTTAAAAAGAAAAACAGTTTTACTACCATTCAGTCTCTAATGTTAACATGGGCTGGATACATCTCCTGAAAAATCAGAAAAAGAAATTTCTGTTTCTCTATAAGCACATGCAGATTATATTTGCACATCTGCTTACATGTACATAAATAGAAATAGAGGGATAAAATAAATACCTGCATTGAAAGAGGTGACAATGCAAAAAATCAGAAGTGAGCCATCAAAATTTATCACAACTTACTCCAGTTAATAACAGCAAGGTTTGGACCATTTTTTGCATCTATTTTAAGAAGAGACAAGCATTCAGTCAAACATCAGCAGCGCTCACAGATCTAACAAGAGAATAATTTTTTCTCTATTTTGCTGGGAATGACTAAGAAACACCAAACTGTTGGAGTTCCCTCCTCCCTCTGCCTCAGCTCTGTATCATTACAAAACAAATCCTAAAAGGAATTCCATAGGAGAGATGAGCATTAGCCCAATTTACTATTTCTCATCATGAAGAGTAAAAAGGTAAATTCAGATGAAGACAAATGGGAGCCAAGCATTTCAGGTATCTTCTTCTAATTAAGAAAGTGTCAGAACCTCTGTCCTAAATTTGTTCTGTCAAAAGTAATAGAACAGATCATTGTTTCCAAGGCTAAGATACATTAGAATTTTTATTAGGAACTCCTAACAAATGAGAAATACAAGAGCAAAGCTGTTATTTGAATGTAACTGATTCTTCAGGTTTAATACATCTAATTTCCTCTTTCTCTGCTATTGGAGCTGTCTGCAGCATTACACAGTGCCCAGGCACAAACACAGAGGAGCCCCTGGTTTGCAATTGAAATGAGATTTCATAAATCAAGGGAATACAGAATTGCGTGTTAGTGGAGAGCTGGCTCTTCACTATTTTTAAACAATATTTTAAAGCCCACTTTAATTCAAACAGAAAATGATTTTATCAGTAGTGTTAGCACTAGTTATTCTTTTATATGTTATTAGTGTCTTTTCATATCTGGCATATAAAAGCACACCATCTTCCACTCTTTCAACAACATCCTTTCTAGATGCATTAAAGATATCCAATGATTTTAGTTTCTAAAAATCTCCACCCTTAGTTAATTGTGCAGCTTGGCTGTTAATTACTTTTTCACCCAGTGTTGATTTCCTCCATGCAAAGACTTCAGTTTTATTTTTAGTCTCTTATATAATTGTTCACTAATGCCTTATTAAAGCTGAACACCTGTAGCCTCAGTTATCTTATAAATGAGTTAACAAGGAAAAAACACTCCCCCAGGGAAGCTTGTATTATATATCTGAACCAGCACAATTAAACCATTATGTACCTCCTCAAAGTTAGCTCTTCTTTGGTTCCAGTATTTCAAGCAGTTATTCCTGCTTTTTGGCAACGAGGAAAGAATCAGATTCAGCCCAAAAAGAATGAACACAGCAAAATGAATCCTTCTGTAGGAAGTTTCTGCAAAAGCTCAAGACTTTGACTATGTTAACAGATGTTCAACATCTCTTAATAGAGATGATGAAAATGTCATTTTCAGAAGCCTGGCGTCCTGCTCTGCGCACAGACCAGATGAAGTCATACAAGAACCACTGCTCTATTTGCTCCCAGCTGTTCATTCTTTAAAACACCCATGCAGGCAGCAGTCAGAGGTTTTTTTGCTGCCTCTGCAAAGCCAGAACATTGCCAGGTTCCAGAGCTGGCAGCAGCAGCCAGGGGATGTTGGTACCTGGCACTTCTGGGGGCCAGCTCAGGTGTGCCACCTGAAAACCAGCCCAGCTCTCCCTCCCTGCCCTCACCCTGCCCCTGGTGGAATTCTCCTCCTCCAGCAGAGCTCAGCAGGGTGAGGAGGGGCAGAGCTGCTGAGAGCAGTGATTCTACCCCAGCCCAGAGCCCCACCAGCCTGAGTGCAGGCAAAGTTTCTTACTGAGACTGGCACAAATTCTGCTCCCTGAGAGCAGGGGGGAGCACAGGGCATGGCCATGGGCAGCCTGCCCCTGACTGGAATGGCAGCAAATCCCCAGCATAAAAAAGATCTCAAAGAACATAAGTGGACAGAAGCCAAAGAGCAAGGACAATTCTCCAGCACCCTGGAACCTATTGCTTTAATTTGTCTATACAGCTATATAAAACTAGCAATTTATCTTGTCCTTTTCTGAGCAGCCTTTCATAAAGCAAATCAAATATTCTCACAAGTGCCATTCCAGTATCATTTCTGAATGGGAAGCTTGGGTCTTCTCAGCATAATTTGATACTGTGTGGTGTAATTGGCCCCTGGCTGATATCTTCATTTATTTCATGCATTTTCAGGTTCACATCAATACTGAAATCTGGCACAACCTGTGCCTTCTTGAGGAAAAGAGCTTGTACCATAAACCTGGAGGAAGAAATAGTGAATTATCCAAAGTAGGTATGCCTTGAACCAAAATCCCCAGTAATTTCAGGTGTCTCTTTCCACATTCCATGCTGCTGGATGCACCTTCGTGCTGTAGCTCTATTTAAAAGTTTGACAGAGGAGAGATATCAGGGTTAGCACCTATGCATTAAATTTGTAATACATGATTCTCAATAAAAATAAAAATAAAAAATTGACTGAATGAGCACTAAAGTAATTAAAGCCTATCAAATTGATCCTTATTGCACTGTGGATAGGATATACCAGACAGGACCCTATTGAATTTCCATTACCTTAACTGAAAGCACAATAATGCAGATCCACTGCCTCTTCTAAAAATGGTTCTCTGAGCTTTTTCACGACTGACCGTAAAATAGATGTACTGGGATGTCATAAAACAATTCTTTGTTTATTTACAGGTATGAAAATACAGCCCCCAGTCACAATCTGTCAGATTTTACAGAGTATCACAAATCCCAGAATATATGCCCAGCTTAAATATGTAAAATAAAGATGACTCAACTCAAATGATGGCCCAAGGGCCTGTGTGTTGTAAAGTTGACACGTCTGAATTATAGGAAAACCAAAGTGTCCAGAGCTAATTAAATCCATTCATCTTGGATTTTAAATTTCATACAGATCTATAATGACAATTCATTTCAATTTCTTCCTGTTCCTTATCCCAAATCTCACCATACCAACTGGTATTTGGGGAGAAACAGAGATATTGAAACACACACACACACACACACACACACACACACACACACACACAAAAACCAACTTTACAGAGCAGCTGTATGGAGAGAGAGCACATTTTGAATCCCTGCATTTTATTTTTTATTTCCTGAGTTTGGGGAATAGAGGTGGTTTTGCTTTTAGTTTGAGTTTCATCTAATCCCTCATTCAAAGAAACAGAAGCATCAAAATGCTTTAGGTTGGTCTCTGAGCAGAATCTCCCCTTTTCTTCAAACACCCAAAACACAACTCTCAGGATGAAAAAAAGTTGTGACAGCTCTGATAAAGAATAGATGAGACAAAGTGGAAACAACAGACACCAGTTCAGGGAAAAGCTCTCAAAACAATTATGTCATGAGATCTGTGCTCCCTACAGTTACAGAAGACAAGAAGACACCAGTGCAGGAATGTGCAACTCTGCCTGGATTCTGTGCCTTGCAGATATTTATCACGGATTTGTCCAGGCTTCAGTCACAGCCACTGCACCTGGATGCAGATCAGGAACTCTGCAGGACTTTCAGAAAGCCCAGACATTCATCTACCTCAGGACTGGGGGCAGTTTCTTCCCTGAGTTACTCCTCCCAATTCAGGAATGATTCCAGTTGTGTTCTGTCTATCTCTCACCACATTTAATTCGATGCTTGTAGTCTCCTTTCTATGAGAAGAAAGACACCAAGAAGAAGCAGGTAGACACATTTAAGCAAAATTGCACAATTTCCCAAGACCAATTTCTATTGATGTTCATCATGATTAAATCTTAATCATTATTTGGGACTACATCCTTAATCTTATTTTCCCCCATTATATAAATGATGGATGACAAATAGTCACAGGACCACAAAGTAGATCAAATCTGTTGGATAATGACAGGTGGAGATTACCTTCTGCTGTGACAAATGAGATTTCCAGTTGTGACTCTGACTTGACTATTGCCATCTAGTTAATTAGTGAAATTCCAGGCAAATGACTCCAACCAAAGGTCAGGAAAGTGGTTTTCACTGGTGTACTTTGTGCTGCAGAGCATTCCAAATAGTTAAATGGCTCTGCACATGTGCATGGCTTTTATTGGTAATTTATTCATGATTTTCCATTAATCACTGACATCCTGACACCTAATTAGCAACAGTCACAGGTAATGTGGGGTGAGAACTACCATACGTATTTTAATAATCAAAGTTGAGACAGCAAGCTAAAATCAGGGCTTCAGGATGAAGACTGACAGTCAGTATTTAATTAGTTTCATCTGTACATACTCTATTCCTTTTCACTACACACAACTCAGGCTCACTCAAAGTCAAACAGAAATTAAAGCAAAAAAGCTTTCAAAGATACTTTATAGAAATGCTACAAAATTCTATTAATATATGAATAGTGTAATTTATCATCTATGGCTTAGAAAATACTGTGGAATTCTGTCATCAGCTCTCTGCAGAAATCACTGACATCATTTTTGGCTCCAAGAAGCATTGTTGCCATCCACATGCAAAGCCACAATCTGAGGGTTTAGGAGTGAGAGTTTTGAAGATTTCTAAGGACCAGGCCCTCTCCCTTCTTCAGATGATGCTTCAGGGTAGTACTTAGCTAATTAGAAATTAATTTCACACTAAACCTTTTTTTCCTTGGGTAATTACTGACAAATCTGTCAAGGAGATTTACCTGGAAAAACGTATTTCTTATCTTTTCATCCTGCGCTGCTTTCCTTTTGTGTTACTTGGTTGTGACATGAATTTCTTCTTTTAATCTGGAAGAGAAAAATTCAAATCACTCAACTTGAACCAAAGTATTTTTTTTTCAAATATCACTTTCTCAGTTTTTTTTTCCCCCAAGGTTCAGTTCATTTTGGACTATTTGCTTTTACTTTGTTCAGCCAAGCAGCCTCAGTTTTTCAGAGTTCCAGTGCTCTGTAACTTCCACACAAGGCTTTGTTTCCCCAGCAGAGAGATTTAAGCTCTTTAAAGAGTGCCAGGGGTTTTTCACCTGAAGGGTTCATTCAAATGGAGTCAGCTGGGATCTTCCAAATACTCATTACAGACTTCTTCTACTGCTGTATCCAGAATATAGAAAATGTAAGTTTTACAAGAATAAATTTTGTAAGAATATATAAAATGAAATTTCTGACTGGGGCACTTCATGGGGGACAAAAATCTTGATTCCATGCAGATGGGCCCTCATTTTTGATAGTGAATTTAATAGAGATTTGTTCTTTTATTTGGATCACTCACAACAGCCCTGTTTCTTAGCAACAGCACGTGGTGGAAGACTTTGACACAGAAGAAATAACAATCACTACATTCAGTGGGACAATGAAAAACCAGAAAGAAGCAGCAAAGTCAGATTTAGTTTGTTTGAGGGTTTTTCACCCAAACCACTCACCCACATCCTCAGAGCTTTCTCCACAAGAAGCATGGAAGATAGGAAAAGTTGTGCTGCCATGGAACTGAATTTATGATTTTCTTATTTATGGCAGCAACTATTCCAAAATAATTTCATGACAGTACTTAACATATCACAAGATATAAATCACAATATATAACCTCCAAATAATGAAGAAAAAACCCACATAATTATAAGAAAATAAACAATTACATACCTTGGGACTACCCTGACTAAATGAAATCCAAATGTAAAGGGTTTGGAAAAAAACAGTATTTGTCAGTTCCGCAAAATGAATCATAACAAGTATTTAAAACAAGGTAAATTCTAAACTGTGCCACTTTTAGGTTGTCATTTTGAGCATTTTAGCCACCTGCTTTAGTGAGTTCCTACAATGGAAAGCACCCTCACATCTGCCTTTTTTCTGATGGCATTTATCCTCCTTTTTCTCAGCAGCTCATGCCAGACTCCAGTGGTGCAGAATGATTGGAAATTTTTTCTCCTCCTGTGAACAAGTGAAGCATCCATCTTAAGCAGCAAAGATATCACCACTCCCTCCCAAGCAGCTGGAACAGAAAGGCAGCAATTTCACATGTTCTGGTCAAAACATTTGGATGCAGATGAAGGTGAACATGCAAATGGCTGGAAATGACTTTTTGGATCTACATTTACAAAATATTGTGCAAACTAAAGCCACACAATCCATCTTCTCCCATGAACAATCCAAAAACATCCAAGGATTGTTGTTATTTCTGCTCCAGCTAACAAAGGTGCTCTCTGGCAGCACAGTTTAAAATGGCAGCACTGCCTAATTGTGCTGATATCATGGGAAGATTGCAAGTTGTGTTTTTGGGAGATCTGAAGAGCTGATGGGTATTTCAAGAGCCAGAATCTACATCCAGCCTGAAATTCCTGATATCACTGCAGAAGATGGTAGCACTCCACACACAGTCAATTACACAATTTATGGATGTTGATACATGCCATGTATATAAATATGAAATATATTCATATATAATGATAATTGAGGGAAATTTTTAAATATTGTATTGGTGGTTTACACTATTAGGGGACTTGAAATGCTCAAAAAAACCCTACAAAATACAGAAACATTTGTATTAGAGAGGTCATACACTGAAATCAGAGGCAAGGGAAACAAAGGCTGAAAGGATTAAAAAACTACAGGATGCAGCAAAGATCACTCAAAACACTTTTAACACCTCTTGAAGCATCTGAGAATCTTTAGTCCACTCATTTATTTATGATTTCTCTTCTATTGTCAGTATTAAATGAGAATCCTGCCATGACCTTTGCCTATGAAAAAGTCATCAATCAAAGCTCACAAAAACAATAATGAAGATTATCTGAGGATTCACAGGTTCTGCTTTCTAAAGAGCCCTGAATATCAATATAGAAACCTTATTTTACAGCTTATCATCTATGATGTTCCAGTTAACCAAAGCATCAGCTAATTATTCCAAAGAATAAAACTTCAGCTCTCACTCCTCTCTGCTGCCCACCTGACCCACTTGCTGCACTCACTACATCAGCTACCTTGCAAGTGTTGATTATATTTAAAGTTTATATTTCTGGTATAAAAAAAATAGACTTCTATTTGTCCAACATATTGCTCTATATGAGAAAGTTTGAATTATTATTAGAAATATATTACAGTTCTTCTCCTATTCTCAGAAACAAGCTGAATGTGTTATCATCTGCACTGAATTTTATTCACAAGTCTATGGAATATGTGAACCCTTTCCTGCTTCAGAGCTGCAACATCATTGTGACTTCTGGATGTTTTCATTCTTTCTGAGGTGTATATATATATATTTTAAACAAGCTGTATTCTTGGCAGGAGTTATGAATGCCTATCTGATGGCAGCAAATGTATTCTGTAGCTCAGGTACAGGGGCTCCTTTTTGAGACAAGCCCTTTGTGAGGCCTTGCTGTGTAGACAATGCAATGAGCTGCTTTTTGCTCCTGATTTGAACAGCCAGGAAAGAAAGGGAAGTGTTTGATTACTGTCCAGCAGCCTGTTTGCTTTTTCTGCGCCTCCCCATCACAAAACACCCCGTGGCTTCAGCTGCAGCATGAATGCAAGAATCTAGAAATACCTATTAAAACTTGGCAGCTAAGCATAACATTCTAAAAAGGATCTGATTTCTGAGAGAGCAACTAAGACTCCATGAAGAGAATGGAAAGAGCACCATAAAAATGGCTCAGAAACGATACAGAACCAATGTACTGTGCAGGAAAGGAAATGGAAAAATGAATAAAATAACTATAACAGTGTGTGAACAGCTGGGGAAAAGAATCTCCAAGTTTCCTGGGTGAGATGGGGGAGGGAAAGTGTAGGGGATGCTGATTTCAGAGATTCAGCAAGAATCACTGTTGTACATAGACTTTTAAGCAGGCAGTTAAGTGTTTTGTTTCACTTACCATGCTTGAATATATTAATCAATTCTGAAAGCCCAAAAAAATCTCTGTTGAAAAGCAGGGAGAGTATGTTTTTTACTTTTTTATTCTTCCCTTTTTAAAATATTTAGCACCTATCAACTTTTCAGACAGAATATCAGAATTCAAGAATGATGAGGGGTTGAAATTTGTCAGAATGGGTAGAATCCACATTAGGGTCAACTTTTTGTGTCTTGAACTTCATTTAATTCCCCTAAGCAGTGATAAAAAATGGCCTCAGAATACTCAGAGCATTTAGTGCAGAACGATGTAGTGATGACTAATTTCCACTTTATAACAAACTTCATTCCAGGAGGTGGAGAGTTTGATATTTTTAAAGAATGTCTAAGAGTGATTTCAAGTACATCAAGGATGTATTCCATAAATTCTGTAACTCTCCTTTTAAATATTTTTTACAGGCTTAAAGGCTGAAGTCTCTTTAATAAGGGCATGGTTTACTTCCAGACAACTTTTCACAGACAGCTTCAGAAACCTTTCTGCTGCCTTCCCACTGAATTTACTTTAAATGCAAAAAATCTGGGGGGTCCTCAATTTGGTCTGTCAGCCCAACAGCAGGGGAGCAGTACTCTGATAGAATCATGTTAAAGATGATTAATTGCTCCAGCCACTCCAAGACTGAAAGTAAATAGTCATCCCCAGGGCACAAAATTATTTGGAGTGGGGCTCAATGATTAGCAGAGACCATCTCTCACTGTGCTCTAAATCTTGCAAAAGGGATTTCCACCACTTATTGCTGTTCAGAACCTATTATCACTGCCACATTAAAAGGGAACAGACAGCAAAGAATATCAAAGAGCAACCTGCAAACACTGACCAAAAATCAAAGGCTGATTGCAATGCAGGAGTTATAGAACACATCTGAAAAAAAAAAAAAAAAAAGAAAAAAAAAAACAAGCCAAGGGTAATCATGAGCTTTATAAAACACAAGGTAAACATTAAGAAAAAAATCCCAAAAAACTGAAACAGAAATGGTTATTGACATATATAAAATCATTAGCCAATGTATCTGGATACTATATTTCTGCATGGATCAAAAAAATGCTATTGCCTCCAAAGTCATTGTAGGTTCCTTGCAAACCCTCATGGAGGAGGAATCCAGCTGTTTCAGCAAGACTTCAGCATTCTAGGCCCATTTTAGACCATGTCCTCAAAAGGAAACAAGTTTTTCTAAGCAATTCAAGAGAGTGATCAGCTAGACTCAAACACTATTGTCTATTACATTGTCTGGAAAATAAAATTACTTTATAAGTCAACAGAAAGACAATACTGAAAGTGAAATTTTAAAAAAAATCTCAAATTTATTGGGCTAAAACCACAATGTTTTTAAGTGGCTCACTTATCTAGATAAATTAATAAATATACTGGCAGTATAACAGAAAAGTATCAAACCATCAGACACCACTAGCTTTATGTCAGGACTCTTCCTAAACACCTCAAGTCCTGTGAGGTATTAAACTCAGAACCAAGATTTGACAGCAAATATTTGCTATTACATCCTGCAATTTTATAGGAAGCAATCTCTTTAATTAACCAATAAAATTAATGCTACTTTTAGAAACCTCCCTGGCAAAACAACACTTGCACTATTGCAGAGAGAAACAATTCCCTCCATTTCCCATCACTGCCACAGGCACACACATCATCCTTACAATCACAGCCCCTCCTATCAATCCAACATTTTATCTGCCATTTTCAGCTTAACAGTACAAACTGCCAGATCTTCAGCATTTTTCCTGTAAAATCTTACAAAACCAGGGAATTCAGGGGTCTGACTGTGCTGGGTACTCCCAACAATCAAGTTCTGGCCTCAAAATCCTCTCAGCCATTCTGAATTAAAACAGAATTTCCTTATCTGAGAGATGACAGCTCTGTCCAAAAAGCTCATCTTGATAATTTCTAAATTCTCACAGCAGATTCTCTGTGGTTATTCTGCTTCTTCATCTGGTTCCTGAGAATCATAACAAAAGTGCATCAACTGGAAACAGAATTAGGTTTTGTTTTTTTTTTTTTCATAAATACCAGCTCTGGCTATCAGTCAAATTCCTTTCAACCAGACTATGAAAAGTCAAATCCAATGATTAATGTGAATATCAACTACAGGCACTCAGGAACAAACTGGCTGGATGAAATCATAAGCATTTTATGATATTGCAAATAGGAAAATCAGAACTGATCTGTTGTGGATGCCTTCCCAAAATTTCATGTTGAGTTTCGGCAGACTGAGTGTTTGAAAACTTTGAGCTGTTTGTTGTCTTGTAATGAAGAGATTTTCTTCTTCTGTTCAGACAAAACAAAACTGAGCTGTTCACACCTGTCCACTGAATGCCTGTTTTCTTCTATATGTCTCTAATTCACAAGTTTGGGCTGCATTCATGTGAAAAGAAAAAAAAAATCACAAGACAAAAGAATTTGTGAGAGAAAACGACACTGCTTTCTTGACTTTCAAGGGAAATTGGCCATGTGTGATGGAAATACTGAGATATTTATCACAGGTTGAATCACATTCAACTCAAAAAGACATTTATCATTAAAAAGAACATGCAGAGTTTTAAGAGGGAATAATATATTCTGCTTTTCCTTTCCATCATCTTTTATATGTTTTATATAATCAGTTTCTTGATTATTTGAGTCATTTAAACAGCAAAGCTTGCTTATAAATTCTACAATATAAACAAGGTGCACAGCAGAAGTTGATAATGAATGTGAAAAATGTGTAAGAAATGTAGTACTGGAAAATACAACATGCTTCAATGACACCATCAGGAGCTTTGAATATTTGTCAAGTAACACAATTACCATCTTTCCATCAGGAGCCTCTTCAAGCCACTTCTAAAAAACTTAACTAATTTTTTTTTTTAGGCACGTTTACACACACACGTGTCTGATTACACATAAAAAGAAACCATTAATTTTATATTTTTACATGTATTTTAATTATTTGATTTTTCTCTAACTTTTCTCACCAGTTCATTTACAGTGAAACTAGAACTGAAATACAGAATTACATCATGTCCTCCACACCAATAGAACTTTATTTTATTCCTAAGCCTTAAACTATTAAACTATTATTATATTACTATTGTAGTGCACACATATGGAAAAATACTCACAGAGCATCTGAGCTGATGCTTGTCATTACCTTACCCTTAAGGTTTAGTACTTCAGAAATAAAAACATTCCACTGAGTTAGACCTTCAATAAAATACTATTTTTATGCTGTTCTATAAATTATCTGGTACTCTTGCTTAAAATAATAACTATGCCCAGACAGTTTATGTACACAAAGTAAGATTTCTAAAAGTCCCAATACATTTTACCTACTCTTGAGTCTGTGCTTAAAATTAATATATCATTTCTGGAAGCTCTGCTCACTAGAACTGGCAGATGCCCCATGGAAAATTGCCATTAACAATTAACACATAATGAAGAATCAACCTGCTGGGGCACCTGGGATAAATTTCATTTTTTCAATGCATTATTATTCCACTTGAGTGAGATAATAGATTATAATTTTCGAGAAAGTGACATATGGAACATTTACGAGACTTTGCAAAAATCATTTGAGGCCCTTAACTTATAACATTTATCACACTGTTGGAGGGGAGGGGAAGGCCTTTGACAGGGAGATTTTGGTGGGCCAATTTTCTTAATGGAAGATTGAAAGACTTTTATCTCAAAGCCACGTCAGCTATGAAGCCAAAATTCAGTTTCCAGCTCATGCCTGGAAAAACTATTAAATCTGAGGAGATGCTCTTGCTCTTCAACTTTTCTCCTTCCAGTGCAAAGACTTCTTCTTGTAGTAATCACATAATGATTATTGATTATTACCCTCTTATTGCTGAGAGGCTGCAAATACATGATTTTGATTTATATATATTATATATATATATATATAATGTTCCAAATGTTTTTGAGAGAGAAATTAACACTAATCACTATTATTTTGAACAATATTGGGGGAAAAAAATCAAACTACTAATTTCCAAGGGCACAGAACCATCCATGGCCAATATTTTCCTCCTCCTGCCTCCCAGAGATGCTGAGCCCCAGCCTGGTTGCTCTGGGATGAGGAAAATGTGGCCCCACAGTTTGTGTGACCTACTGCAATCTATTCAGAGTTTTTCCATTTTCAGATTTGTTGCTTGTAATGGGCAACGGAGCTGCTCCAAACCTGGCTGTGGTACAAAAAAGCTTTCAGACATACCAGGAGAAAGACTCAGAGAGAATCTGTAAACCACACTTTTAATTCTTTAATTGCCCACTTATACTTTTAGCCCTTGGTATTTATTTGTAAGAGGTACAGCAGTCTGTATAATAATTTGTAAAAAACACACAGAGCAGGGTGAAGCACTGAAGGAAAATCCCCTTTTGCTGATGAAATAACAACTGTGAGACTCAAAAGTACAAGCAGGCAATGAAAGCTGCATGAGTTCTCTGCATGAGCAGGGGAATCCAAGCCCAGGGCTGTGTTCCTGGCTCTCACCTTTCTGGCTCTGCATCCTTCTTCACCTGAAGGTGCAAATGAACATCTGCTGGCTACTTAGTTATGTCATTAGGACTCTAAAAGAGAGGAAAACAAGTTAGGTATTGCAAATACCTGATGGATTTAAAGGCTTTAAAGTGACAGGAGTGGTGATTTAAAAGATATTCCCTTGAACATGCTCTTACTAAAATAAGGTTTGACATATTCTGTGTATTGAAGAGCTTCCTTTTCTGAGCTTGTATTCATGGGCATCTTGTCATGTTGCCCTTGAGAAAAACATGCAAGTTTACATTTCTGAGAACAGTAAGGAGAAAAAGGAAAAAAGGACAACAAAAATACTCAACTCTATCAACAGCACAGTGCTCAAAGCAGGCTGAGGAACCAACTGCTCAAAAGTCTCCAGTCTCACTAAAGAGGAATGCAGAAACAAGATAAAACGAGTTACTGCCCAAATCCATGCTAAGAGTAAAGGTGGACAAGGAAAACCAGCCACATCTTTCATTGGTTAAAAAGATGCAAAATTGGCCCAGCAAAATTTCAGTCATTTGTCAATTTGACAGAATTCAGTTAATAGAAAAGTCACAAACAAAAAACTAAATTGAGGGCTGTACTTTTTCAGAACACCAAAATAAAGACAGAACACACGTCAGATATAGAGAACAGTATCTATATTTTACTGCTCTGATACAATATCTTTTTATGATTTTCACCTGCATTTTTTCATTTTTTTAAAGGAAATAATTAACCACTAAATATCTGGAAATGCTTTTGTCATTTTGAAATCATGGTCAGTGATTTGGGGGTTATGACAAATTGGAAGACCCCGAGTTCAACTCTTCAATATAACTGGTGTGGTTTCATATACCATGTGCCCAGGGGAGGACAGCCTCAAATTGTGACAGAAATGTAGGGAAAAAAAATCTCGCTTTGCACCCCAAAAGTGGTGACACTGATTGATTCATAGCTCCTGCTGAAAAATGTCCTGGACAATCCATCTCCCCTTCAAAGCCATGCACAGCTGACTCTGCCTCCACCAAAACACTGCCTAATTCTGCTAGTCCTGGCTCAGAAACCTTCTCCAGGTTCCAAGATTCCCAGAGGCTGGAGATGGAACAATCCTGACCCTCACTGGGGTTTCCCAGTTCGGATGCCCCATTCCTAAATGCAGTTTGCTCTGAGTTTCCTGCCCTGCACTCCAGGACGTGCACACACAGCACCTAAACCAGCTCTGCTGCCTTTGCCACGGCCCAGCAGCTCTCCTGATGCTGGTTTGGGAATGAACAGATATTCAGAGACGTTTTTCACATGCAAACACCTGGTGGATTTTGGATGGATGATGATTTGTCCTTTAACATGTCCACAGCAAAGTTCAGTAATGTGGAAATCCAAGCACATTTTTCATTTCAGAACATCTCTACTGTGGCTGCTCTCTCTTTTCCTGCTTTTCCTAATGATTTTCTTACTTCCACAGTAACTAGAAGCCACAGACCTCTTGGAATGATGCTGAAGCTTTGTTTCTGTGTTTTCTCATTTTTAATAGGCTGATTTTGTTCCTCAGAATGATTTTGTGAATTCTACAACATCTAGGAAGGCTTAGGAGAAACTGTGAAGATTAGACAGTTTGTAGTTTTTTCTGTCTGCTTATTAGGCACAGTGAGTTTGATCTAAATGAGTTTTCTGCATTCTCCCTTTATTTTTCTCCCTATAATCTCTCTTACTCACACGTAATTCACATATGAAAAAAAAGCTAACAAAAGAAAGAAATGTTAAATCATCATTCTGCTTTAAATTCTCAATCCCCTGAGTGGTTCCCAACCCACAAGTGCTTCTTTATTCCTTTCATTCCAATTACCATTTAACCATCAAACAAAATAACCGGCAAAGGAAATAAGTTATGCAATATATGGCATTCCCCTGGAAATATTAAGTAGTTTTTACAATAGGTTATTTGACAATGCTGGGAAACAGATAGAAGCAATTAACATCAAAGTGTTACTTTCCTCCAAAGGAAAATATTTGTTTAATTCCACCATTGAAATGCAAAGAGAAATTTAATTACAACAGTGTTTTATAACTGCCTGTCCAGACTAACAAAAGCACAGTCATACCTCTCTGGAGTCCTATTCAATATTAATGTGGAATGTAGGTGAGTCAGTGAAGAGCATCACAGGATGCCAACTGGCACCTTGTTCACATTCCATAAAAATACCAGGACTGAGGAACTTCAGCTCTGCAAACTATGACCTCTGATTTTCAAATAAACACATAACTATCAGAGGATAAGCAAACTGAAATATTCATCTCTTGTATTTGAGCTGCAAGTTTGGTATATGCTTGGTCTGGCAAGAGCCCACACTGCAGTTTTCCATACTCTATTTCCAGCTGCCAATTAAGATTGCACTAAATGACATTTTCACCAAGACAAGGCTGGAAAATCAGGACTGTTACCAATAACCCTTGAAAAACACGGCAGCAAGAACAGGAAACTCTTGTTTTAGTCTGCAGTGAGGGAGAAATCAGTGTTCAAAGCCTTCAAACACCATCTGATGCTCAGAGGAAGCCACGCACAAGGCCTGATGAGTTCAGTGTGACCCTCAGGGACAGCTCTGGGCTGTGGGACTGGAGCACAGGAGCAGCAGTGACAGTGACAATGGACAGGATTTGGCAGCACAGTGCCTTTGAAAAGCTACTTTAAAATTAGGAACAGTAACACCACAGGTGTGACAGTAGCTCGTCCTCCCCTTCCCGCTTTTCATTTTGATCTTGCTGTCATTTATTTGTATTTACAGAAAGGAGCTAATTAATTCAGAGTGCATGTTCATTGTGGGGCTGCATCTCCTTACACTGAATAACAGCACAGAGACTGGTGAGAAAACTACAAAGGGAGAAAAACCAAACAGAAATGGGTTATGAATCTTAAAATTCCTGTATACTGAGAGAACAAAGAATGAAAGTTGATTTAATATAAGGAATGGGATTTCTACAGACAATTCTGAACCACAACATTCACAAAGGTGTCTTTCAGTGAGAGTAGTGGAGTATTCATCCCAGGGCTTGATAAATCCAACTCTTATTGTACTTCAGAATTTGACTGAAACCAGCAGCTTCCCACTATTAGATAATATAACACAGGAAAAAAACCACCCAGGAACACATTAAAGAGCAGGTTCAGTTATAACTGTAGCTGTTTCCTGTAAGTTCCATCTTTTGAATAATAAAATCATTGGGCAATTAAAAGCAATTGCCACTTCTGTTTTCCTACTGATAAACATTACAAAAGCCTCAGAACCACAGCTTTTTCCTGTTTATGGGAGAGGTCATCATCATCACCATCCAGCAAACTGCTCTGTGTGGGTCACACTGGATTTACATGTGAGCTAAAAAGAGGAGCTGCAGTAAAATCAGGTGGTTAAAGAGCAAATAATCCACGGTCCCAGGCCACTTGTGCTTCATAATTCTCACGTGTTTCTGCAGGGAACTGCACTTGTCAGGCTCAGTGCAGGATTCAGGTGCACACACACACCTGAAGCAAAATTCTCTGCATCTCCAGCTCCAAACTTCACATCTCAGAGCAGACAGGGACTAACACAGGTATCTGACCAACGTTAGAAAGTGCAAAACCCAATAATGCTGGAGTGTGAAGGGCACATCCAGGGTGACCAGAGGCCACACAAGTGACTGATTTCTATCCACAAAGAAACATTCTTGCTGTATTGCCCATTTCAAAGCAGCAGCTCTTATCTTCATTTACAGCTAATCAGCCAAAACAGGCCAAAGAAGTGTTGTGGGAGTAAAAACCACTGAATGCTCCAGTCATTTTACAAGAACATTTAATTTCACTGTGGCACCGTGTTAAGCTGAGCAATGGAAGGAAACACAATCAAATGCTCATTGTATTTAAAGAGCTTCAAAAAGATCAATTATCTTTATATGGATAAGGAGCTGCTATCGATTTCAACAGTGTTATTCAAATTCCATTTAAGCAATGAATTGCTCTGCTTTGTTACCAGCAAGAGGAATGGATTACAGTGGTGCAACCCAATCCTTAACACTGCTCAGGCAAGCACAGACCAGTGGCTTCTCTAAAGCCGGAAATCTCTCTGGCATCGATCTTTCTAATGGAATGGAGCAAGAAAGAGATTTTCTGGCATTCCTGCAAAGATACTGGGCAGAAATAGTGGAACTGTGTGAGATGCAAGGTAAAACCTACCCAGAGCTGCCAGGGGCTGTACCTGGCTGTACAGGTGTGGGCTTGGAGACAAAGGAAAATCCCTTTCATGGAATCATAAGCAAGGCTGAGGGCCTTCCAAGGAAATTCACTGGCATCCAAAGTGTCTCAAAGAAGAAAAAACCCTTGCTGGATTCCTAATCAAGCAAGTTTTTACATACTACTCAATTGTTTTTCTTCCATATTTTAGTCAATTTAACCCGGTGATTTCATGGGCACCCTGGCTTTTAAGCAATTCTGAACCTCTCCAAAATCTAAAGCAAGAGAAAAGAAGCTATTCATGCTTTGAAAGGACAGAGCTAGGCCTAGAAAGAAATTCTGATGAAAATACAGGAGTGTTTGCAGTATTTCTTTGGCATCTCCTGTCAGCCTGCTTGATTACAGCCCTTTTCTTCAGTCAAAACACAGCTCCACTCCCAAACAGTTGTGTGACTCCAATCAATTCACTTTGTGTTCACCAACAGAAAAAAAAATAGGTGCAAAATTGGGCTGTAGATTTTTATTAACCTCTGCGGAAAAAGAAAAATATCAGAACTGATAATACCTAACTCCCTGTGTAGATCACAGCATCACAAAAAAACTGCAGAGACAATCTAAGGTTTCTAAGATTACCTTGGAAACCTTGATAAAAGAACTACTACAAGAGGAAAAAATACCCATGTTGCATAAAACGCTGCTCCCTAGGGGAAGGGCAGCTAGGAGGCACAATTTAAAACAGATTTAAAACTTGTTTTACTAAATTTAAGGGTGGTTTTCTACTCTCCCACTTCCAAACTGGAAAACTGCACCCGGATCAACCCTGAAGTGCAAATGGAGATTCAGTGGCACAGTGCTCCAGAGGACACAAGGCAGTGAACGAGGACAGGATTTCAGTTCATGCTGGGGTTGTGAACACATTCCTGCTGCCTTTCCTCACAACCAAGATGATTTTCTACCCCAGCCCCAACCAGCACATTGAACTATCTCCAAAGTCCCCTGTACCTGAGAGATTTAATTGGTTTTGTAGGTTTCAACAAGATTTCCAGCATGAGGGATATAATTCTGATGTGCAGTTTGGGAAAATGCAATATTTTCTTGCATAAGAGCCCCACCCTAGGGAGGAGGCAGCATCTTACTGCACTCACCACAGCTCCTTGGAGGACATTCCCCTTCAGCTGGGGAACTCCCCCACTGAAGTGCAATGATTTTCCCGAACTCCTCACCCTCCTGAGTCCTCCCTCTTGGACAGCCAGCTGCCACAAGTTCCTATTTTCTTATTTGCTGTCTAATAAATCCATACTGTGGGCTTTGTAATTGTCCTGCTCCCTGTTACACTTTGCCTGGGTGCCCTGAATAACCCTGCTGTCAATAGCAAGCACAGCGAGCACGGGATGTTTGATGTGAGAAATGAAAAATCAATGTAATATGCCCTTACTGGAGGCACCTGCAGATAACATCCAATAGAATTGATTAAGCCCTACACAATAGATAATAAAGCTAATTAAAACCCGACTGGAACATCACAGTGCAGCTCCACATTTAAATGAAGTGGTAAAGACAATGTAAGAAGAAATTAAAGGGAAAACTTAGATATGACTAATGGAGGAAGGTATCAATCTACAGCTAGACAAAAGTTTATTATTGCCCCATGAAGTCAAATAACATCCACAGTGTTCATATTTTGCTTATCCTGAACACAAAAAGTATAACCTCATATGTTGCAGTATAACTTTGACACATTTTTTTAATTAAATAGCAATCCACATATTCATGTTATTCTGCTGAGATAGAACAATTTCCTCTTATTCTGCTCCTAGATAATCACAATTTTAAAGATTTAATGATTTTATAATCTTCAAGCAAAGTATCCAAAATAATGTCTGAAACAAAATGAAAACATAATAAAATTAGCACCAAGCAAACTTTAATGTGACATTTCCTGCATTCCCTACAACTCCAGAACCCCATTTAGGTGGAAGTTTCCATATTGAGTACATATACACCCCTGTAGTTATAACTGCCACTTTCAAAGGAAGAATGGGATGCAGGAGCAAAAGGAAGGAAGCAAAGGAGGGAAAAATAAATTTCTTATTTTAATTGGGTATTGCAGAAGAAACCCTACTCTGAATGTAACTCTAAAAACCAACTAATTCTCAGTTTCATTTCTCTTGTCCATTCTTAAAGCTCATTCCTTAAAAGCATAAAGCAAACAGAATCCCATCAGAACAATCTACTTTGCATAGGAGATGAGACTGGGAACAATAAATGCCTCTCATTATCTAGGAAAACTTTCAAAAGAATAAAAAGGTCACAGTTGTTTGTAAGCAGGACAATATTAGAGACTTCCTCAGAACTGTGCTAGAAAGTTCTGAAATAATATTTTTCATTTTGCTATTATAGAAGAACAACTTCAGACAGGAGTAAAGTTTGGTGCCCTTCAAAATAATCTTCAGAACAGCAGGGGCAAAAGAAAGAGTTCTGTGCTGTGTAATTCTCACAGCAGCTGTGCCAGCCTGCAACGCCCTGGACCCTGAGCAAACACAGCACACCCTGACTCCTCTGGGCAGCAATTTACCCAAAAAATACCAAAAAAAGGGCTGCTGGAATAGCCTGCATCTAGGTTAGTTCTTGTTTTTTGCCCCTGGGTAACGTGGGTTGATGCCACCAGGGTACAAAGACCCAAGGGACACCAGCCCAGCTCTGGTGAGTGCAGGGGTGCAGTCCTGCTCCCAAAGCCACAGCAAAGACTGATGGCTTCAGCTCAAAACCACCCAGTGCCCTCCTCCCAGCTGCCTGCTGCCCTCTGCCACCTGCCAAATATGCATTATTAACTGGGGAGGTATTAAAGAGGGTTCAGAGGTCAGTGGAATTCCCACATCCTCACTCTGGTCTCTGTGTTTGAAGCATTTCCTGCTTTGACCTGTTCTACAGCAGCCTGTGAGAGCTCAAACAAAAGGCAGAGCACCTGCAGTCCTGCACAGACTGGACACTGGTGACTGGGCCATGAATATCCTGTCTGTGCAGCTGCTGGCTCTGTGTGTCCTGAGCAGTGTCATCATTATTGCCCAGCTGAGTGACTGTCATCTCCAACCCCCCTGAACGTGGCTTGTGCAACACTTCTGGTTTTACAATGAGGGACCAACACTCCCACAGGTCAGAAGGATGCTGGTGTGGGGCATAACACCAGGAAAATCAGAGTGCAAGTGCAGCAGGAAAGTGAGCCTGGCCTTGAAAAGTTAAAACCACATTTTTGTTGAGGTTTGGTGCTACTTATACATGTGGTGTGTTAACTTGAACAGAACAGCAAAAGGTCTTTAAAATCAGTTTAAAACTTAACATAAAGTAAATGCTTGCAACCAAAAAAAAAAAAAATCCAAAACTACCTGTATTTTGCTTTTGTGCAGAAACTCCATGAGGAAGCAGACAAAACACAGTTCTATGTGATGCATCCTTTTCTTGTGAGAAGATACTGTGAGTGACAACTCTCCCGTGGTCTCGAGAGCAAGCTGCCTAATGAATAGCAAGAGCTCTTTAATGTTAATGAAAACATCCTGTCTAGCTCCTCTTCAGACACTCTGTGACAATCACCTTTTCAGTTGCCACAATTCCCTGCTCTGAAGGAGCAGCTGAGCTTGTCAGCAGCCAGAGCAGAGGCAGAGGTTGGCTGCACTGCTCCTCTCGCTGTTCATGGAGCCACTGCTGAATCCCCACGTGCTGCCTTGCCAAGGCTCTACTAAGCAATGATATCTTTGGAAATTCCAGCTACCAAGGGTTTAAAATGAGTGGTCTGAGTTGTTTTGCTTTGTTTGTTTGTTTTTCATCCTTGTATTAGACCAAATGAAGGCTTCCTTCTGACATTTAAAAAAAAAAATCTATCTCACAGCTATTTCTAATAAACAGAATTTTCAAGGACTTAGGGGGGTACTGTGGTGACATCAAAACAGCAGATGAGCAGATTATAACTTCCAGTGATTGGCTGGAGAATTTTTTGAGTAGAACAACAAGCAAAACCAGAAATAGCTGGAGATTCCTCTGTGCCACATGCACATAAGTATCAACCCTTGCTGACATTCTCGGTATTATGTACAAAAGAAGAAAGCAGCAGACTTCAGATGAATTAACACACTGTCTTCTTGGTAAGGGAGAATAAGGAATCTTAGTCTTGTATCTACAGAATTCATGCATTTCTTGCTAACTTTAAATCTCTATTAGCCATATGTAGCAAGTCCATCTGTTTTTACTAAA
The DNA here is from genome assembly GCA_024734035.1 of Alethe castanea. Lineage (NCBI taxonomy): Eukaryota > Metazoa > Chordata > Aves > Passeriformes > Muscicapidae > Alethe > Alethe castanea. Next base: position 17,561,269 of record JANRGV010000023.1, read on the forward strand.
TTTTACTATGAAATCTCTCTGTGCATATGATAATTACACATTGATCTTGAATATTTCTTGCATACTTGCATATCAACTGGAGCTCATTGGCCAATCTCCTTATGGTAACTATTGGTTAAAAGAGCTCTGAAAATAATCTCATTATAACAGAAAGGACATTATAACAGCCTTTTCAGAACATCCACAGTTTTGGTTTTGCTAGAGTTTTTTTGGGTTTTTGTTTTTTGTTTTTTGTTTTTTTTCCCCCCTGGATTTCAATAAAGGAGTTATCAATGCAGTAAACAGGGAAGAGAATATGAAATTGTGTCTATGGCAACCATATTATAGCTCTCCACTTTGTATGTCTCTGGTCTTTCAATAGATTCTCATATTCACACTCATTTTTCCTATAAACGGGTCAGTTAAAACATATCTCAGAATTATTTTACAATTGCTGCCAACTACAAGACTGGACCTGTAAATTCTCATTTAAAAATGAAAGAGTCTTTTCAGGAAGAAAAATGAAAAAAAAAAATCTCTACTGAACTAATTGCTTCCTAGAAAGCTTCTGCTATTGTTGCTATCTGGCAACAAACTCTGCTACTTGCAGACAATTTTTGCAAGGATATTTACAAAAGGATAAATGCAATTCTGTAGGAATAATGTATTTTGAGAAGAAAAATATATCCTAAGTTTCTTTCTAATTATATAAATTTAATTTCTAAACGTAATTTGAATAAAATTTCCACGTTGGAAATTTTTCCATTTTCCATGGTGGCTTTGAGTTTGGATTTGTTTTCTCTTATGCAGAAAAGAGCTCTCAGTTTTAGCTGTAATAAAATTGATCAGGTCTGAATTCCAAGAATGAGAAGCTGTCTTTAATATCTAGATTTACCACTGCTGATACAGGCAGTTGTTGCATGAAGCAACACACAACAGGTGTAAGGTAATTTTAAGTATTAGAAATGTCAGTGTTTTTACAGATCATGCTTCATTCACAAGAGACTTCTCCATGGGCACTGAGGATTATGGAAAAAAAAAAAAAACTTGACATAAGAAATAAAACATACTTAATAGGAATGTTTGCAGGTTACACCAGCAATAAAATAATACATTATTTTCATGCAATAATTCAGTGCCAAAAGGCTGCCAACCTGCCATAGAAACTCTTTTAACTTGTCATAAATGTTTACTGTCTATTTTCATTGAGTTGCTGATTTATCAACTCATTTTTTCCAAGGAACTTTCTAGAGACCTTGCCAGCATTTTTTCCATGAGGTGAGCTCTGCACACCCTGCTGCTTGAGAACAGCTCAACCCTACTCTAGATTTACCCCCATAAAAATATCAGAGCCTTTCAGTAAATGATTATTGGAAGGAAGGGACAGGACATTAATTAATGACTTGATATTAACTTTCAGAGCCCCCTTTTGTATCTGCTTTATCCCTTTATAAATATGATGCAACTCATTTTCACATCAGTGTCTTGAAACAAATCCTCTCTCTTGGCCCCTAAACCATACAAAGAATTAAATCTTTACTGTTAGAAAGTCTCCTCGACTTCTCAATGCTTAATAAAAAATAATGACAGTTAAAACTCTTTTAATGCTCCCATTCCAATCCCTGCCTAGCCCTTTCCTCTCCTGGGTACTGTTTTAAGACATGTTCCTTATCCTGGGCTTCCTTTTACATCCCTTAATGAGCAGCAGACCGGTCTCTTAACTGTCCTGCACGTAAATGGATTAAGTTTCACATGCACAGAGATCCCCAGGTGTGTGTTAGGAGAGCTGTAAGCAGTTTGTGAGACGGGATGAGAGTGGAAATAATTCACCTGCTCCTGACAGCAGAGGCACCAACTCTCTGCAGCATTTATTTTGACTCCCAATGAAAAGACCCTTTTAAGTTGTCGCATCTTTTATTCAGCAACTCATTTTCTGCTAAGCATTAAAAGTCAGTAGGGTGTGAGGATTTGTTCCAAGGCTTGCTGAGATATTACTCACACAAAGGAGCTGCAGATCATTTCTGCTGAGTAAAGCCACTGGGGATGTTTGAAATTCAAATGCATCTTACCCCTACCCAGCACACTGAGTTGTTTCTTCTCTCTTCTCTTTGTTACTCCTCCCAACACTCTATTTTGCTCTATAATTTTCTGCAACTTTTATTCTTTCCACTGTAACTTCTGAAAATAATAACTGTTTAAAACCTTTGGGAGCATTATCTACGCTACTGTTCCTATCTCCAAGAAAACAATGTTCCATTAGAACTGGTTTCAGTTTACATAGCTACTCAATATTTTCAGGCAAAAATGATCAAAAGTAAAGTTTCTTTCCAAGATGAGCCTCTACCATTTTGGATGATAGATCAGGCCTTTTACACCCATATATAATTCCTCATATTTCTTGCTCTTGGAGCCCTGCATCAAAGCCAGCCCTGCTGGCAGCTGCACAGGTAATGATCTCATGGAACAGCAAATCTGACAGTACAACACAATCAGAACTTTTTCCTTGGTGGATTTATGGCATCTCTTCCTCACAAGTTTACACACTTATGTAGAAACAGCATTATATGAGAAAAGAACGAAGCTTCTCTCTTATGAACATCTATGATATAACCAAACTCTCTGTAAGAGGGTACAAATCCTGAGCAACATGAATAATTCACTCCTGTACATAGCAAAGAAGCAAATTAAATATGACTTATATCAATTTATTCAATTTATCAATGTTTTAGTCATTAGCCCTCATTCCCTGTCAAGCACAATAATAATGTCAATGTTAACATCCAGATTAGAACCAATTATCCAGGTCCTGTAATGGCTACTAGAAAACACATACTAAGGGAAATTATTAAAATATGACCCTTTCATCTCCCCATTGAGCTGAGCAGAGAGCAACCCACACATGGAAGACATGAAAATTAACATTCCATTATCTGTAAAGCAAATCTTTGAGAGGTTTTGATAATATAGACATGAAGTGAGTTACCCCACACCTGTGTCTCAGTGTGTGCTGTGCTGTCCAACACCCAGCTCTGTTACATGCACTTTGGTCCTGGGCTTGGGTTAGTCAAGAAACCACCAAAAAATACAGAATGGACCAGAACTGTATTCTGTCATACAAACATTTATTCTCCTTGCTTTTCTATCCTTATTTTCACCTCAGCAACCAATATATTATATCTTTTATCGGTGCCATAGTACCTTTTAAAGTTTTGCTTGAGCATTCTGCAGGGATGTGGAATATGTGACTGTGTGGCCCTAGGTGATTTAAAAATGAGCCTAAATCTCACCTCACAGTCCAACTGGTACCTCAGCAGATCCACCACTGGTTTAACTGGACAAGGGCAGAGAACAAGCAGTGAATGCCATCATGGTTTGCTTGTTCCTTGAGAGATCTGCTGCTCAGGGGAGCTGGCAGCTGTAAGGATGTGGAAGAAAAAAAAAATGTAATTGCACCATTATTCTGGTACTGCTGGGGCCTCCTCAGAGCCCTGCAGGTCTGACAAAGACACAGCAGCAGCAGGGGAGCAGCAGAAGGGGATGCAAAGATGCAGCAGGAAAAGGCCAGGGTGAGTGAAAAGGCAGTGAGGCAGCAGGTACAGATTGATTAAAGGAGGGAGAAAAAAAGGAAAAAGAAACACTGTGTCCAGAGATAGAGAAAAAGCAACTTCAATTCGTTTTTCCACCAGCCCAAGACAAGTTGGCAATGCTTAACTTGGCAATCACTGAAAACCCACCTGGAACCAGCAGCAGAATCCAGGGGCTGTGGGACACCAGCAGAGACATCCCAGCCCTGCAGGAATCCCTCACTGTCCCAAAGTCTGAAACCAATTCAATCCCTGGCTGTCTGAAAGTCTAAATCCAAACTCGGTCACCAGGAATAAAAGTTCATTTTACAGCAGCTCCAGCTCTGGGGAGGAGCACAGGCACCAGAGCAGGCAGGGTGTGAGGGCACAGCTGGCACAGGGAGAGCACAAACCCCCACAAACCCAGCTCTCCTCACCTCTGTGCCTTCACACTCTCCCCAAAATTGTCCTGGCAGTGAAGGCAGATGGAGACTTCTGGCAAGGGATGGAGGGACAGGACACAGGGAATGGCTTCCAATGGAGAGGGCAGGGCTGGATGGGATTTGGGCAGGAATGGTTCCCTGGCAGGGCGGGCAGGGCTGGCACAGGTGCCCAGAGCAGCTGGGGCTGCCCCTGGATCCCTGGCAGTGCCCAAGGCCACGCTGGACACTGGGGCTGGAATAATGGAAGGTGAATGAGATTATCTTTAAGGTCCCTCCAAGCCCAAACCGTTGTGGGGTTCTGGGATTTCACAAATGTTTTTGCTTGTTCCTTGACAATTCCTCCTGTGGAGTTTCATGGAGGAAGCCAAGCTCCTGAAGCATTTCTCAGTCTGGGCCTGTTGGGAAATTCCATGAAAACTGTCATGTGTCATAAGCTTTTCTAAAATGCAGAATTTAGTGAAAAAAAAAACCAAGGAGTATGAGTCTATGATTCTATGTGCAGATTGCTGACAGGATCTCAGTGTTCCTTAATGCATTATATTAGGAAGAATTTCAGTCTGAAGCATAAGCATTATCAGATAGATGAGCCTGAAAACAATCTTGGAAAATAATCACAAGTTTTATCTTTCTTGTGTTGTCAGATCACTAAAAGGAATTTTTAAAAATTTATCTTATAGTGCTGAGATGAAGAAAACATGCCTTCAGTGATATTTGATTGCTCCTTGTAGATAATTATTTGTTCAAACAAAATAACCTGAATTTCCTTTGCAATCCTTTGCTGCCATCTCTTGGCAAGGAGAAGTTGATAAAAAGCAATTTGTTGGCACAAAAACTAAAAGGAAATGCTTGTCTGCATCATGCAGAAATGGATATGATTGCAGTTGCATCATTTGGTCAGCTGTGCTTTTTTTTTTTTTGTCTTGCTGCAACCTTATATAATAAAAATAGGGTGATAAAGTGATGAAAGTTAACATAGCAAAGATTCCCAATTCTTGTAAAGCTTCAAGAAATTTGTTTCAAAAAAGGAGAGGGGAAAAAAAAAGAAAATAACAAAACAAAACTAAAAAACAGCTGAGGGGAAGGGTCATCTTTCCGAGAGACAGAAGAAAGAGGCAGCGTTTTTTTCTTTTTTGTACTAAACCTTCATGGTGAGGCTGTATTTGTTCCAGTGGGAGTTAATTACTGCACCTGCTGTTTTTTAAAGGTAGCTGGGAGTTTATAAGCCTAATTTTTGCAAGCCATCACTAGAATTGAAAGCACAAGGACTGGATAGAGAGCCCAGCAGGTGAATTTACCATTATCATTATTATTACACCAAGCCTGACCCAGCCATCACCTTTTCCATCTTTCTGTCCCTGAATTCCAGATCTGATCTGAATGAACAAGCGCCTAAACTCTCACAGCAAAGCTGTGTTTGTAACACACAGTTAGAAACCCCACACAGATGGGGAGATAGAGAGGAAGAGGAAGAGGAAGAGGAAGAGGAAGAGGAAGAGGAAGAGGAAGAGGAAGAGGAAGAGGAAGAGGAAGA
>JANRGV010000023.1:17567278-17597202 GCA_024734035.1 Alethe castanea
AGGAAGAGGAAGAGGAAGAGGAAGAGGAAGAGGAAGAGGAAGAGGAAGAGGAAGAGGGAAGAAGGAATCTGATCTCATTTCAGGCTAGAACACCAACATCTGTGTTTGACTTTGAGTTTGGCTTTGATGGATAAACTCTACACCTAGCCCAGAGAAGCCAAATCAAAGTTAAATGTTGATGCTTAACCCTTGAGAATGGCCCTACACTTGGGTGCTTTAATTCCTGGCTAATGAAATAAAACAACCATTCTGAGTTAATCAAATTACCCAATCACAAATCTTAAAGGATTTAGAAGTCAAGGTAGATGTCTCCCAAGTGCTAGCATTTCAGAATTGGGCATTTTCTGAGGCACAGCGTGATGGATATTTTAAGGATAAATTGAAAGATACAAAGGATTGGGTCAATCGGTTCAATTGGAATAATCTGCTTAGTAAGTTTTTACAGTAACCTCAAGTGAGAGTTATACTGAGATCAAGTTTTTGCACTGGCAGCAAGTCCTTTTGTCCTCTAAAATGCCATCTGTTAGATTCAGAACACAGCAAAACCAAGACCTTCACCGTCAGCAAAAAACTCTATATATTTTGGGTTAGTTTTTATTAACCTCGAAAGAACAAATTTCTCTGAGACCACAAAAAATTAGGGAGAAACTCTCCAGGCAGAAATCTAAAATGATATTAGTGCTGAAGTCCAGAAATATATGGCATATCCAACATGGAACAAATTTTAGTACCAACTCACCCCCCAAAAAACCCAAAAAAATCCCATTTAGCAATATTGCCATGTTGCAAAAGAGTAAAAGTTTCCAGAAAATGTACCCAGTTGAACTCCATTTGGAGAACTGCCATGAAGGGATTTAGTTTACTTTAGCCAATGTCAGCTAATAATTTATCTGGCCAGATAATGCACCACAAGATCTTTATATTTAATTTAAGTCCAAGAAAAATATTCAGGAATAATGAGGTTTCTGTGATAGATATTATTTTCTTTATGAGAAATTTACTGCCAAAGAAAAGCACAAAATAATCTATAATGGTTACAAGGTGGTTTTCCAAAAATTCAACTAGATCCTCATGTCATGTACTAAAGCCTTACAGACCTTATATATATCTATACATATATACATATATAACCTTAGTTTTTGATTGATATTGTAAAGTAAAGAAGGAAAGAGATAAAGTTTATCTGTCTTTCAGGTGGAAAATTTTATCTTGTGGAAGGGAGAAACTGAGGGCAGTTACTGTAACATCATAAATCTATTTGCAGGCCAAGTTACCAAAGAAATCCAGAATGCCTTCTGCCTTCCACAAACCAAATATTTCCAAATGACTTCCAATGTGGAACACCAGACAGGACTAATCATAAATACTTCAAAAGATTGATAACAAGTGATAAATTACCTTAATTTTATTTTAAAATTCCTTTTTAAGAAGCCAGAGGAGTGAGAAACAAAGTTTGCACTGTTCTTATACCAAGCATCAGTTTCATTTTTTCATTCTTGTGGGTTTCGTTTTCAGCTGCAATACCTAGAAAACCAGGTTAGCTTTCTTTTAATTGACACCAGATGGCACTGCAAAAGTTGAGCCATGGTAAATTCTGGATCTGAGTAACACAGACTCACCCTGAAGTCCTGGAAAGGTTTGGGCTGGAAGATCCTTGCAGATCATCTGGTTCTGAGCCCTCTGCCCTGGGCTGTGCCTTCTACTTTGAAACCAAGCTTAAAGCTGAGCTCACAACTGCATTTTCAAAGTCTTGAAAGCCCATATTCAGATTTAAGAACACAGCACCTGCAAACAAACTTGTCATGCAAGGTGGTGAACCAAAATCGAAGCTGCATATGTAGAAAATCCCAAGTGAAAAAAAAAAAAAAAACATGCTTACATCCTGGATGCCTGCATGTAATATGAAAACGACTCCAGAGAAGTTCAGTTCTGTTTATTTTACATTGAACACACTTACAGCTAGCTGTTGTCTCCTGGCAGTGCTGCCCAAAAAATATCTGCTGCTTTTTAAAGTAAAAGTGTGTAAGCAAAGCCTTGTTTAGAGTGTAGATCTGAGCTTTGAGTAGCTGTGAGAAATGACACCTGCTGTTTCAGGAGATTCTCCCTCCAGGACTGCTTTCACTCCCAGTTCTCACTGCCTTGCCTAAATTAAACTCCAGGAATCCATCTGGAGAGCAGGACACGGCTCAAAGGCAGTGAGCTGGATTATCACACGTGCTCACACAGCACTGCTGACACAAGAACAGGAGGAAGGGGAGAGGAAGGAAAGGGATCTGTGAACTTGGAACTGCTCTGAAGAACTGCAAAGGTTCTCAGAAGAACTGCTGCTGACACACAGCCCTCCCTCCAGTAATGAACCTGAGCATAAAACTCCACTTAAATGATTATTGCCATTATCACCACGGCTGCCATCAGAGGAAGGGCCCAGCACAGCTGGGGAACCTGACCAAGTGCTGGAAAATAAAAATGTAGAGCATAAACTAACAGTGCTTGAGTTAGATAGAAGCTGAGAGAGCTGCTCTGCTTTAGAAGAAAGCCTTTGTACACATTGTACACAGGGTGACAAGAATAAATTGCTTTTTGCACATACAGGGGCAAGGCCATGCGGCCTTGAGAATTTGACTAAAGAATTTTTGTCATCATTTCTTGTCTTAAAGTTGTAACCTACAGGAAATACACAAAAATCCTTTGTGGCCTTTAATTCCAGTACCATTTCCTGCCCATATTCATCCCCTTAACTCTTTGGGATGCCCTCCAAAGCCTGGCTGCTGCAGCAGGTCTGAGACAGAGATGAGTGCAGCTCCTGCAAGGTGCTTAAGATGCTAATTTTATTTATTTATTCAGGGCCACTAAAAGGTGCAATCGTTATGCCTCATAGCAGCACAGGTAAGCCTTCACTAATTTTTTTAATCAAATGTTGATATGTAATCTGTAAAATCTGTAAAGTCAGTGGACTTTATATTTTCTACAGGGCCAAGGACAAGTTTAATTTTTAATCACTTTAGGAATCTGCTTTAAAGACAGAAGTGCACTGCTGTCCACAAGGAATGCCCAGTTTGGAGCTAAAGCTTACTCCTAATGAATCCACTCAGAAATACTTTAAATATGCATCTTAACAACCCCTTCACTTCTCATGAATTCAGGAGCTGCTCTCTCAAGACACCTTTTTAATATTACAGTATTCACCAGAAAACTAATTTTGTTCCTGTGAACCCGCCACCACACATTTTGCATTCAGCCATTCTACTGCACAGACAACATAATTGCAAGAAAAACAGGACTGGCTGCACAAGATTCATTCAGTTGCTGGTTTAAAAGTCAATGTACCCTTTAGGAGATATTATCCTCTGGAAACCTGCAGAACACAACTATCACACAGATAATCAGAATGAGGAACATGGGGATAAATCAGGATTCTTTTTTAAATTCTGTGTCTTAAGGATCATTACAGACAAGGTTGACCATTTCAGAAATGAAAGTTTTCCTTCCTTGCTATAAGAGGGTTTTAGAGGCTAGAATTGTATAGTTATGACACTCATTCCTTGATTTCTTGATTTAAATATTGGTCAAATATGATTAGCAGATTTGATGAGCTATATGCAAACTGTTTAGCCATGAACTGAATGAGAAAAACCAGTTTGTAAATAGCAATATTTTGTTTCAGATAATGGTCAGCAGGATGGATTTAAACCTTTTATAATGGTGAGGAAAAAGAAAGGAAGAGGGGAAAAAAAACAACTAAAAATTTAACAAACAAACAAAAGAAAGGACTCATTCATAAAGGAAGTGTTCTTCTACCGAGCCTTGAAACATTTAATTATAATTAGGACCAGCTAACACAGCAGCCATAGAGAAAAGATGACAATAAAATGTGCCACTGGCCTAATGAAGAAGCATGTGAGAAAAACCATTAAACTTTATCTCAATTAGGCCAATTATAATCACACCAGTCTACTATGCCCTACAGCCTACTGGAAAATACAATAAATAAATAAATAAATAAATAAATAAATAAATAAATTTTAAAAAAAGAGGATCACAGAGACAGCTTCAAAGCTCTGTGATCATACAAAAATCCTAGGGAAGACATGAGGATGGATGGATGAGTTTAAGTAGCTTTAGAAGAAAACAGAGATTTGGAAGGAACTCAGTTATCCTATATATTGACCAGTTCCTAGGTGTATGAAATCCTGGGCCAGATGCTTGCCTTTATAAAGCACTTTTTCTTTTCTTAATGAAAGGTTAAAATAGATTTTGATAGTCAGCTTGGTGTCCTTGAAGCAACTGAAGTAGAAAAGTCATTACAGCATTATTAGCACTTCTCATTTAAATGGACAAAATGAGAACAAAATAACTCTTCCCACCCTACATGACACCAGCACATCACAATAACTCACAGCCAAGGCCACTGCCATCCCTGGAACCTTCTCTCTGCCACCTAGCACAGAATTTTGCTCCCACTTTGTGATTTTGGGTGGTGGTTTCGTTGCAGTGGCCTCCCTTCCCCAGCAGAAATTCTGTGGCAGATTGCAAGGCACATTTGGTGTATAAACTGCCTGCCCTCATGGTGCAGAATCATTTAAGCACAGTCCATTGGACAATCCCCTGGTTTGTAGCACACACAGGCAATGAAAACAAGCACAACAGACACCAAAACATTGAATTTCCCCAGAGACACACCTGCTGCTGCTGATAATGAACTACACTAAGCAGAGCAGAGCAAAGGACAAACTTTAATCCCCAGAGGAGCTGTGGCTGCCCCTGGATCCCTGGGGGTGCCCAAGGCCAGGCTGGAAGGCTCTGAGCAGTCTGGGCTACAGAGGTGACCTTGCCCGTGGGACTGGGTGACCATTAAAGGTGAAATTAAAATTCAGGTGAAATTAAAATTCGGGCTCTCCAGCCCAAACCAGTCTGTGATGCTGTGGCTGCACTCCAGCATCCTCCTGTGCCCAAAGCAGGCAGGGCAAGAGCTGGGCTTGAACTTGCAAACACTGACCTTGTCTTTCTTGGAGAGATCTTGGAGCCAACAGCAGAAAACTCCAGAATCTGTCACTGCAGTGTGCCACAGGAATCTGGGAGCTGTCATCCAGGCTGTCACTGGGAGATAAATGCTCATATCCTTCTCCCCGTCAGCTGAGAGATTAGAATTTATTTAACTCAGTTAATACTTTCTCCAGGGCACCATTTCTGCCTGACAGCAAACAGGGGAATCCTTTGGAGTTAGCAGAAAGTGTTTGGAGTCATCACAAAGATCCTGAGGAGGGATCAAGAGGAGAGATGGCATCCACAAGCTCAGGACTAAGAAGGACAGATCCCAATTATATAAGGGTTTTTTAATTTTAAGTCATAGTTTGCACTTTGCTGGAGAGAAGATTGTGAGTCTAGTTCTTTTAGTTTAAAATATGCAAGGAGTGGAAAAGTAAATAGAGGGCCAGGGAGACATTGATTGCCAGATAGCACCTCCCTGGAATTTGAGATTACCAGGATGTGCCTGCAGTGTCTAATGGGAGGCTGCAAGCAGAGAGAAGGCAGGAGAATGACAATCTCCAAACAAGAGGATTAAAGTGCTCTGTGCAGTTAGGACTGTAAAGCATTGAATAATCCTTCCAAAGTTGAAATGGAGAAAGAAGTAATTAGATTTCTTAGAGAATCAGAGTTTCTGGCAATACTATTACATTAGAAAATGCTGTTAAACTTCATGAACACCCATGTTAGTGGGGAAGGCGGAGAGGGTCAGGAATTTCTATTTAATTATCTTAAAATGCAACTCTTGTTAAAAAACCCAAACCATAGAACACTGGTTTTATTTTTTCTGTCAACTGCAAGTATGAGCCTAAACTTTCCACACTCACTGCTGAAATCAGTCATTTATAGTGGATGAATATTCTAGATTTAACAGGCCCTGTTCCAAGGAGAAGGAATTGAAAGTGGGGTCAGCTACATGGGAGAAACAGAAACAGCCCCAACATTACCTGACTTCTCACACCCCAACACAGCCAAACAAATATTAAACAAAATGACTGCTCAAAATAATATTTTGGCAGCTACAAAATGGCACTTAAACATTGTGATTAATTATAAAACTTCTGATGAAACTCTAATTTGAATGAATCATTTTTATATTTCAAATTGTTTATGAGTCAGAGGAAGAGCTGTTTACCAAGACTGCTCAAAATACTTTGTCAATTTGCACAAATGACAAGAAGCCAAAGCAAACACTGAAAACAAAGAAAAATGAGAGTTTCTATGACTACAACCTTACAAATTCCACAAATTCCCCAAACCAAGAGCAGATAATGAAAACCCCATCCACTTCCATACTTATTTAATATTAAATCATGTAGCTCTAAAGATTTTTGTCTGGAACAAATCAGAACAATAGAATTTTGACTGTACTAGTTTACAAAGCAAAATAAATTACCACTGTTGGGCTGCATTGAAAGTCTAGATGTAATAAAAAGTAGCTAATTAACCCATTTATCACAAATACCAAACAGGCCAATGGTTTTTGTAATTATCAAGACAATTCAATTTTTGCTTTAGTGTGCAGGCTTGTTTGCCCAACTCAATTGGAGATCATCAAAATTACTTACAATACACTGTCTAGCAAAGCATGACAAAATTAGTCTGCTACAACCAATTAATTGAACTTAATAAAGCTTTTAAATTATTTTTGTTTATTACCACTGCTTTGGGGTTAATGATGTAGTCCTTTTTGGCTAGGAGGAATAATTAATATTTTTTTAAAGAAAATTAGATTTTCAGTGTGTTAAGATAGACCAACAACTCTCCCTAATGGGTAAATAGTAAATTATTTTTCAAAACCAATACTTACACCAGTAATTTATTCCCCTAATAAAAGCTTCTGCATCCATGCAGTCGTGTGTACATCTACAGACAGATTATAGGCAAGATCTCATAATACTAAATATGATTGCTGAATTACTTCTCAACAAATATGTACTAATTAAAATTAATCCTCATAAATAAACCCCTGTTGTCTTTTCTAATGGAGAGCAATCTGACCATCATCATGTGGATACAGCTCTATAAGGTTTCATGCCACAGGACTGCAGTTGATTAGCCACAGTCAAAAACTGCTAAATTAACTGCTATAATAATCAATGTCAATGCCATTAACGCTCAGATATTCAAATGAAGTCATGCCATGCTCATCCAAAAGTATTTATGCTGAGAAATTCGAATGAAATTGCTCATCTCCTTTAACATAAAAAACCCCAATGCATTTACTGCTTTGAAAACTTTTTAATTGTCCATTCATGACAGAAAAAAACAATCCCTCTCCTCTACACCTTAAACATTTCCACCTGAAGAACTCACAGGTTATTTTTGGAATGAGGGAGGAGCTCAGCATGATGCCATTTAGGAATTACCAGAAAGAGAATTGTTGTGAACATCTTCACATCTCTTCTGCAGCACTTCTTCAACAAGGGGTGAATGTTCCATTATTATCAGAAATATTCTCTGCATACTTAAGGGCAGAGAAAGCACAGAAGGGAGATTCTGAGACACAAATCCAGTGCTGGTGATTTCTTCAAACTTTCTGTCTCTAATCCACACAGTCCTGGCACCTCCTGAAAACCAGAGGAGTGAAAGAACTTTCATGAAACAAGAAAAAGCAGAATAGAATTTTTCCTGCTGGAGAAAATTGGAACATTTAAGTCTTCCACCTCTGCTGAAATGTAACTTCATTATAACTTTATAGCTGGAATAGCCTGTTAAGATCACCTAACTATTGCTTTATTTGTGTACTATTAAATGTTAGAGTTTATTGCTTGAAATGTCAATTCTTATTTACAAGATTTTTCTCCTTCTGTAAATCTCATCTACAATAACTGTGTCATTATCTGCTGTCTGTTATCTCCAGTAAAACAATTCTTTTTTCTACCAACTCCTCAAAATGTTATATTATGAGAATAACCCAAAATGATGCAATTTATCAGCACATAGTTATAAACAAACCAACTTTAAGGAAACCACTTTGTAGAAAACAGACCCAAAGAATGGAAAATAAGTAAAGTCTGCCAAGAGATGTTGATTTTAAAACTAAATACTTCTTCATACAAATGAGGGACAAACAGGTGATAGGAAAGAAATGTTTCTCAATTACCTTATCCATGCAATTTAACTGCAAAAGACTTCATATTGTTATTTCTCAGACATTTGACAAATGATTCCTGGCTTGCAATGGCAGAAAATATCGCAGCAATTATGTGAAATAGTTTTCCAGCAAAGAAGCATTTCACAAGTAAAACATTGAACTCTGTTTCTATTGGGTTTTTATTATAGCATCTCCAATTCTCTCTGAATCATTCATAACAGCTCAGCTTGATTAAACTTTGTGTTATCCTTAGAAAGTTGCTTTTATGTCTGAATTTTACCAGAGCCTTGGCCAGGCAGAATAACCTGAAAGAATCCCCAGTGATGACCACACTCCGGGCTCAAAATTTAGATTTCAGGAGAAAACACAAAATCTGCTTGTGGCTTTTTTTGGGTTGTTCTGTTTTTAATTTCCATAAGGAGTAGTGAAGGGAAGGAGAAATCTATTTGCTGTGCTTCCAGACAATTGAAAATTAGGCTTGAACTGAAAATAGGCTTCCACTGCTTCCTAAACGTTATGGAGACAGATAACACTCCAAGTACATTGATATCTTCTCCAGGAGATTCTGTCTCAGTGGAAAACTCCAGGTGATTTGCAGTGGCCAAGACATGAAATAGCCTCAGCTCACAGATTGTTATTTACACTGTGAAAGTTCAAAAGCAAATTTAAAATCTCCTAAAATCTGGAAAGCATTGTTTATCCAGACTGACGGTTGTTAATTCCTCTTTTCCAGAGCCTTTCCCACACATTCTGCCTTACAGAATCTCAGAATGAACCAGGCAGAAATGCAGACCTGCACAGTTTGGATGGAGGTGATGCTACCTTCAGTTTGATGACCAGAGCTTCCAGGGCTCCATTACATTTCCAAGACATCTGAAGGCATAAAATTGGTTCTTGACGTTGTAAATCAAGCTGCTTATTCACATCACATTCACAGCTTTTCTTTAAATACCATCTGTCAGTTCTTAAAATGGGGTGGAAACTGCTGCCTGCCTCCTTTGGAATACTGAAGGGCCTGAATCTACACAGAGATGCTTGAGAGCCAAACCATAAAGGTTATGTTATTCAGAACAATAAAATCACCTTATTTTTAAAATGAAAACAGAAATCTAACTGTGCAACTCAGAGTATTTGAAATAAATAAGCCTGACAACTTCAGTGATCACGCTTTAACAAAAAACCTAGGAGCACAAATTATTTGTGAGATTAGTTTGCAACATGCTCATCAAAATTTTTGCAAAGTTTTAGAAAAGTCTCTGTGCAAGTGAGTTACTGCTTGTGCTAAGCATAATGAGATATCATTTAAATGATTTGTTTCTTCCATTACAATGATGTGTATCAGAGACACACTGCAGATACAAGCAAACATTTAAATTCTCAATCAATAACGTGCTCTTACTTTACTGCATTTCATTAGATAGACAGTCACCTGAGTTATTATAAAGCAAGAAATTACTGAGGCTTAAACCCAAAGCAACTTCAATTATCCCTTTATTCCAGGCATTTGAAGTACTTAGTTATTCTTTCAGATTCTATTAAGGCATTATTGCTGCTTTATTGCCAGTAAAACAGTATGTTTTCAAGTCTTTCTAATAAGATGCCAAAGGAACATCTGTATGTGGAACAAGCTGTTTGGTGTTTCCCTGGGAGATTTGTCACTTATGCTGAGTTCAACAAAACCCATACATCTGTGGATAGAAATGTGTGTGCCAGGACATGCACTACACTGTGCTGTATTCATATTTCATATTTATAAATATTCATTGGGGAAATTTCCATGCAAATGTCATTAGCGGTGGTCTGTCTTCTGTAAATAAGCTTTTAAAGTACAAATCACATTTGGAGGGTTATTACAGCTTCTAAAAGCAAAGGCATCTCAAGGATTCTTACTTCTCAAAGGCAAATCCACAGTTAAATCCCACATTTATTGGTGAAAACCTTGCTGCTGGGGACATCAGCTTCCAGCTCTGGTGGAGTTCCACCAAAGGATCTTTTCCTCAATCCACTTTTCTTTCGCTAGCCCAATACCTGCTTCTCCAAAATTCTTCAGGAAAACAGCAAGAAATGGTGAACCTGATCAGAGTATCCATCCTCAGATGACTGATGTGATGCTTTGCAGGTACCTGGTCTCCAAGTTAGACTCCAAGGTCTAGGAGTGAATTTCTTCCTTAATGAAATGAAGACAGACAGAGATGTGATATTGGTTATTGCAGAGATTCTCTGCTGCATATTCAAGGATAAGGAGCATGAGATTTACCATAGCTTCAGAAAGATATAAAGAATCATTCAAGACAGAAGTATTTCCCTCTTTACTGGGAAAAAAAAAAAAAAAGGGTGCAGAGCAGTAATATTTCACCATGGAAAAATGCTGAAGGGTCAAAGCATGGCACCACAATGCTCCTTTTCAAATGAACCTAAAGAAGTTTGATGTAAAAATGCTCCCAGCATACTTGACTAAAAATCCTATTTATTCCATCTCAGAGGTTTGTAAAAGTTTACTCATGATCATTAAGCAGCAGCATTTAACAGATAACAGGCCATTGTATGCAGAGAAAAGCATCTTGCTGGTTATAATGGAATGAGCCTTCCCTGATCTCTGTGAAAATACAATCGAGTGGCATCTAATAGAAATTAATAAAACACAAATCCTTTGGAGATTTCCTATGAAAAAAGTCTGAGAGTTTCCTAAAAATACAGCAGCATCAAGAACAAAAAAACAACAGAATTCCCCACCAAAACCCCACACCAAAAATGCATGTTTAAATCAGAGAGCCACATTCGAAATGGAAGCAGAAAGAAATCAATTGATCACTTTGGCACTTCTTCCCATTTAGGGTTTGTCTTGCTGGATTCAATTCATGATGATATTGAGCAATGACCAGATTACACTGGGGGATGAACTGGAGAAGCCAAGAGCCACAGGAAATGACATTTTCACAGCTACTTCAGCTGAGAACAAACAAGCTCGCCTTCAACAAGATGGCAATCACGTCCAAGAATTTCTAGCCCAATAATATTTTTATTTTACCTCAGCCTTTCCACCCAGGCAGAAGCAGCAAAATCCAAAAATAAGTAATAATAAACCAGCATAAATATTCTGCCTTGTTCTGCTCACTTCTATCTGGTGGCTGTTGTTGTTTTTATTTACATAATTAATTACCACAGCAGCTCTAACAAAATAATAAACACTCATTAATTCAAAATATTTACCCAAAATCAATTATTTCAATCACACACAAGCTCTGAGTTGTTTTACAGTCACAATTCCTATAAAAGTGAAATGTCTGAGTCACTCTCACTTTGATTATAATTGGGAAATGAAAGTACTGTGACTCTCAGTCTAATTACTTATTTAAGTAATTGCCTTTAAGAACCATAATGATTCAGTGTCTGCTTATCTAAAAATAAGTTTCCACGACAAAATCATTTGTGCTAACAGCCAGTAAACTTTGTGAATTATGAACATCTGTCCACAAATGCACACAAAATAAGGGATGCATAATTGCCAATGCCAGTGGGAAAAAGGAAAATTGAACAGGTTAAAAAGCAGCACAAGGGGCTGTGGAGTTTCAAAAGTGAGATTTTGGCTGGTTGTGCAGCAGAGTTACACTTCTGTTTAACCCCACAGGATTGCAGATGTTCCTTCTGCTCCTCTCACCTCAAACACCAGTGAGAGACTGGTACAACTGCCAAGAACAGAAACATCGTGTAAAAATCCTGAGAGGAAGTGGTTCTGTTGTTCTGATGTTTGTCATCTTTGTTTCTGCTTAAATTGTTTGAAAACAAGGTAATTTTATCAATTTCTTCACTAGAAAATACTGTGCTGACAACCTAGAATAAACACAAGGCTGAATAAAGTAGCTGTCAATGGAACTACTAGGAAAGTTAAGAAATTATGTGAATATAAAGTTATATTCCATTAATGATTCCAGCACTATAGTCCCATCAAGTGTCCTAAATTACAATATTATTGCAATTCATCTGGCATTACCAGTTAGATCCTGCCAGCATGTGGCCTGTGCATAGTTCAGCCTTAATTAATTCCTCCCAATTTCTATTGCCCTGAAGAAAAGATCTAAAGAATAATCCCAGGAGACCCAAGTATTGTCATTCAAGAACTCACATGAGATTGTTGTAGCTCTTACAGCGACCAATTACACTAAAGAAAAAAAAATGTTATCTTGAATATCATGTGGTAGCATGAAAAATTAGCTCTCTAAAATGAAGATTTTTCTAAAGTGAAAAAATAAACTATGATATCCAAGTGTTTTCAGTGCATAACCAAAATTGCCTTGTGTCCATTGAATATTTTGAATATTTATTTGTAGCACTGATTATGGAAAAGGAGTGTTTTGAACTCCCTAGAATGTTATTTTTAAGGGATTATGCTGACATGCCATCCATTCTTCACAAATCTAAGAGAGGTTTTTAAAACAGTGGCAGAAGCAGGTTTGACTCACAGGATGGGCAATCATTGAATAATACAGAACAAAGGATTATGAGTTATATATCCAAATTGGAGCAATAAATCCAGCGGTGGAGAAAAAAAATCAAGTTCTCAAATTGTAGTAAATTCACAGTGAGATCTACAGTAGACTGATTTCTTGTAGCATGGACCTAAATAAACATCCCTGTATGCTTTTCTCTGAGGAAAAGAAATATCTAAAAAAAAAGGGAGAGGTGAATATAAGTTGTCTTCTCACTGATGTCATTAAAACTCACATATGCATCCTCATAGATGGATGTGTTTGAGAACAGAGAAAATGCTAAAAGACACCTGAAGTTATCACAATGTGTAATGATTTGAAGAAAACCTCCCAGATTACAGCATTATAAAGCTATTGTATTATTTGATACAACTTCCCTGCCTTTCCTAATTTGGTAAGAACCATGCTCTTTTCAGCTGGAAAAGATTTTCTGTAAACTTATAGGTGCAATTTTTCTATCTAGTATTTTCAGAAAAAGAAGCATCCACTGAATGATCACACACATTCTAAGGTAGAAATAATTCTACATTAATTTACAATTAAATGTAAATTTAATTACATTTAAAATGTAATTCTACATTTCAGTTGCAAACACCTGAAAGCTGAAAATACACAATTATCACAAAGATTTATTCCTTGTGTTCACAGGACTGCCACAACATCACTCCTTCCACATTTCTGCCTGGCACCAGCCCTACCCCCATGTACCCATGAAGGCATATAGTCCACTTGTACATTTTCATATTTAGAAAGCTTGAAATCCATTTAAATCAATAACCAGAGCCACTTTCCATGAACTAAGAACTAACAGCCCATGACAGCAGTCAATCTCCAAATTTCTCGTGGGAAGAATTCCCAAGTCAATAGGATTCATTTCATAGAAACCCTGTGATTAAAAATGGACTAACATTTTTCAATATGTCTGTGTTTCAGGACAAGAATGGTCTCTACTGCTTTTTTATTCTGTTTGTAGCTAATTTTCCTGTCAAATTATGAGCTCCCATTACTTAAACAAGCAAACTCCAGCAGCACACAGTGAGGAAGCACAATGTGTAATTGGGAAATGACTGCCACAAATGGGCTGCTCTTTGGAGAGCTGTGAAGCACAGCCAGGTAGAACGGAGTTGTTTTAAACAGGTGTGGACACAAGGCTGCAGGATACACAGAGAACAAACCATTTTCTACAAAGCAGAGAAATTACCCAGAATTGGGGACTTCCCATCCCTGGAAGGGTCCAAGGCCAGGCTGGATGGGGTTGGAACAGCCCATGGCTGGAACCAGGTGATCTTTAAGATCCCCTCCAACCCAAACCATTCCATAATTCTAAATCATTTGAAAGCCCTCTGCTGCTCCAGTCAGGGTGGAAGTTCACCAAGACACTGCCAGATTTATTTCTTGTGATGAGAATTGTGGAGATTTGTCTCTGCCTGAGCACCCCAAGGCTCAGAGCCTTGCAGTGGGCAAGCTGCTGGTGTTTGTGAGACACCAGGGAGGGGAGATCCACTGGGACAGCAGCAGGGAAGAATTAATCAGACGTGGATGAATGTTTCTCTTTTAATTCCCATTTGCATTTTCAAATAATTTTTCACATGATGAGTCTACAGCCCCTGCAGATTAGCATTTTATACTTAATAGACTAAGAATTTAGGGTACCCCAAGGGCTGATAATTAAGGTTAATAAGGTCTATGATCTGCTCCAGCCCATCTCCTTCGAGGTAAATAACCGTGTTCATACTGCTTTATATTACATTTTCCATCTCACTGATAAAATTAGCATTTTATAATCTGTGTAAACATCCCTTTAAGGCTGTGGGGTTTGCTAGCCATGCTGGTATTACTTCAAAATCCAGATTTCCACCAATGACAATTGGTTAAGATATGCAGACACAAATTTTAAACCATCTGTGTTATAACAAAATCTGGTTCTTGACACATCTTTTGAATACAGATCCCTTCTCTGGCATCTCCAAGTCTGCACTCAATTTTTTATTAACACTCCTGCTTTTCTGACTGTTGTGAGTCCTAACTGACCAAATCATCTTCTATTCTTTATTCTCAAAATCTGTTCACTGAAGTTCAGAATAGTTTCATTCACTTTATTTTGCATTGGCTTTTCCCTTGAATCTCTCCTTGCTCTGTAAGGCCTGTGAGGGCTTTGGAAGAGACTATTTATGTCTGCATTTCCCTGAATAATACACTGAAACTCTGGAGGATTTGGAAAGTTGCACAAGAAAAATGAAAAAGGGCCTTGTCTTTACAGTTTTTGTCATTCCAAGCAGAAATCCATTGACTGTCCTGACATGAGGTCTTGGCTCTGGTTATTTTAGCTGTACCCTTGTCTGGCAGCCCCCCAACTTTCAAAGCATTATTTGGATTAATGAGAAAAAACATATATATCTATTTATCTATATCGATCTATATCTATACATCTATATCATCTATATTTATATCTGTATCATCTATATATATTTGTGTGTGTATTTATGGGGTGTTACCTCCTGCCTCTACTTAGATTTTTGAATCTTAATTAATGAAATGGAAGATACAGACAAATTATAATCTCTCTTTAGAAATAATCCATCTGCAATCAAAACTCAGCTAATTTCAGGAGGTTACCCTATTATTGAAGTAAACTACACATTTGTAAACTTGCAATCAACGATCAAGGCTGTATTTGAAATGTATTTAAGCATTTGTGAGGGTCAAAGGGTAAGTGTGTTGTACTTACCCAACCTGTCAGTGTAATGAGCTGGCACCCCCTGAATTTGCTTTGCATTATGTTCCTTGCAGCTTTGAAAGCACAATGTTATTAGTGGATCTGTTAATCCAAGAAGAACACCAGGGCTAATTACGTGAAAAATGTTCAATTGCTGGGAAAATAAGTTACTGAAGTCAGCAGTTGTTCTTTTTCACACTCCCAGCACATCCCAGGATGGCATCTCGAGGAGCAATTAGCTTTGTCAGGGCAGCTGAATTCAAACACACCAAGATGTCATTTTTCCATATTAAGAAAGATTATTAATAAAGAAATTACAGCAAGTTGTCATAGACTACCCAATTACTGGAATAACAATCCTTTTCTCCCAAAACTCGGGGGAAGGTCTTCACAACACTGAGGTAGCAGAAGAAAACACTGCACAATCTCTTCCAGTAAAAAGGAAGTCAAGAGCATTGCTGTGGCTGCCTGGCTGTTTGGGAGGGCTGAGAACAGATAGAACAGAAATACAAAATTCATTTATATCCTGCAAAAACTGGTGTCAGATCAAAACCAGTTAGAGCTAAAGCTTTATATTTTATCCTGCATGCAGAGACACATTAATAGTAATGACGAGGGTGATGACAAAATGTCTCCCACAATGTGACATGACCAAGCTTGGTATTGTAATTATAAAATATCAATGGTGTTTCTTGGCAAGGAGTAATGTCTTGCCTCAGCAAACTTCCTGTAAGATTTCTCATGTTTGCTATTCTGTTTATGCAAAGTGAGGTTGTACAGAAGCTTAAATGTGACAAGATTCTCTTTATCTGCCCAGGTATTTCTGCATACTGATCACTGAGACACCCATCTGTCAAATATTAATTGTCTCTAATCCTTATTGCCAAGTCCTTATTAAAATCACAATAATTAAAGCAATTAAAAATGCAAATAAAATAAATAAATTTCTTACCAATTAAAAGTTAAAATATTGTAAGCAATCTTCAACAGACAAGAACCAGAAAAAATTGCACTAATTAATAGCAGAGTCAAAAATTGTTTAAAATATTATATCACAAACTCCACAAAACTGTCTGTGACACTTAATCATATAGAAATCACTTTCAGATTTTTGCATAAACTGGTGACTTTGGGAGAAAAATATCTGAGATACTGAAAGGTTGCACTGAATTTCTCAAATATTTTTAGACAAATAAATTACTTAAAACCTTCACATATTTGACTAATTTTAAAAGATTAAATATTCTGTGAGAAACACAGAATAAAAAGCAAAACTTCAATCAGTTCAAACGAATGCTCTTCAGAGTGGGAAGGTAAGGAATGGAGTTCCAGCTATAAAACACATCTTGTTGCTTTCCCACCCTTCCAGGTTCGAGGTTAATGCAGCAGAAACTGGGGTCACCCTCATCCAGCTCTGCAGATAAACCCTCAGAGTTTCACACTGACTTCAGTGGCTGCTACCTACGGGACTGAAATTAATGCCACTCCCCTTTCCCTGGGGTTAATTGTGTGTTTTGCCTCCATAACTTTCCCCTGCTCAGTGCTTCTTTCCAAAGTGTAGAAAATGAAAATCACTCCCATGGTTCTCAGCAATGTGCACCAGGGGCGATGCCCATCTCATTAACAACTCATTTATTTCCTTCAAAGTTTAGCCATAGTTCAACCAATAGTGATCAAACACATGCAAAGAAGAAAAAGACCTGCAAGATAACAACTCTACTGGATTCACAAAGAGTTTTATAATAAATGCTTTTGAACTTCTCTGGTTCTCAAATGAAATTTGTTATAAAAGTTTTTTTTCTTCTCATAATGTCACTGTGACTATCATCAGGGATTCAAAGGAACTACATACTTAGAAGAATTGAAATATTTATGCCATATTTCTCTCTCTCATCTCTGATAACTTCTCAAAGTGTAAACTAATCTGATAGCACCATGAATATTTATATATTGCTCAGCAGGGAAAATGAATGTAAATTAAACAGCTGATAAAGCTGGTAATATTTGTGGTAGCCATGTTTTCACAAATCATTCTCGTGTTAGCATGGACTCTAGGAAATATTCCTGTTGGAATATTCCTGTCACATGTCAGGGCTTGTTTGGCATCTGCAGGAGAGTTCATTTACTTGCAGGGAGCTGCAAATACAGAAATTCAGTTACAGCCTTTCAGAAATACAAGTGGCAACCATGAAGAAACTATTCCATCTTTTGTATGCAGCAAAGCAGACAGGTCCTGTTAGGTTATGCATCCTCTAAGATTACAGTTAGCACAGACCAAATTATTATCTAATGCAATGGAAGTAGGAAAATAGATCTGGAATGGATAATAAAAATAGAGGTGTTAAACCAGATTCAAAACTTAGCTTTTAACAAATCCAAAGAAAAGCTACACCTTCCAAATTATTTATTGAATTTTCCACAAGATCTGAATTTTATTCATTTTTGGAAACACTTGACTTTGGTGTGCACTAAAGCACTACTGATAATTTCAATCAAAGAATGTGTCACTAAAGATGAAAGCCTAGAATGCATCCTGAATTTGTGTTAGACAACAGCAAGGTGACATTTTGGACAGCATTAGCTTGATCTGTTTGGGCTCATAGCAGCCAACATTCCAAACATTCACTCACATGTTGTGTCCCGCTCTAGAGTACTCTGAACCACTCAGATGTCATCCCTGTTTCTATAAAATATTGCCAGGAGGAGGCAAGATAAATCTTCACTTGTTTTAAAAGTTTGTTTCATTTTTAGAATTATTTGAGGAGAAGAATTAATTTCTAAGCATTCAGCTATTTTTCTTTCATTGTTTTCCTTATTAAGATTCTTAACCAGGGCAATGGGTAATTCTATCTTCTCCATGAAAGCCATTTATGAAACTCGTGATTTTTTTGTACAAACCCAAGTATCATCCATACAAGCTGACTCCAAAATCCAAACACTGGTCCAGATAAACTGCTCTTTGTGCCCTTCACTCCAGGGAATGAAATATGAACACTCATCTGGCATTCACTTGGAGTTCTGCAGAAGAATGGACAGCTAGAAAAACTTGTGAATTTAAATTCCTTTGATTTCTGAGAGAATCAAACAACAAACTGCAGGGATCCCATATGTGGTATTTGAAAATGCTTCACAGCAAGCTCTTACCTGTACAATTATCTCCCAGCACGTCCCAAGCACCTTTTGCAGTGTAGAACTGATTGGCTGCTACTGAACTTACTGCCCTTGGAGGGTGGAAAGACCTGGAAGGAGATTAAAATTCTGTCAAAAACTGTGTGTCTGTGTTTTGCAACACATTGTAAAATACACAGCAAAATACTGTTATCTAGTCTTTCTCCAAAACACACCCTACAAGGTTTGTATAAGGGTAATTCTGACACTGAATAATGAAAATGGGAAACATTATTATATCCAAAATGCAGGAAAGCAAAAGCACAATTAAATCTAAATAGTACAATAATGAGGAGAGGTTGGGAGAACTAATCTTAGCTTGGAGATATGACCAAAAGCATTTATTTCCATGCTTAGCACCACTAAAACCAGGGAGGAAAGGCATAAAATTCAATTAATAACTGTCCTGTCTATGGCCTGTCTACCTTAATTTGCACCACAGACTAAAAGTGTGAGGCTTTTCAACTCTTCATTAAACTCTGCATTTAATCTGGAGCAACAGGAAAGCAAAACTGCCCAGGCTGCCCCAGGCTGACCTCTGCCCTTGCCTTTCCCTTTTCACCCATCTCCTGAGTGAATTCCCTATGAAATTTGTCCAAATCAAAACTGGGAGAAGCCCAGCAATACCAATCCCTTTCCATTCCATGGTCTTTGAATGACTTTACACAAAGGAAGCCAAATCAATTTACTGCTGAATTTCACTGATTTCCTTATAAAATATAAAACACCCAAGTCCTTAATCACTGGAGAAATTGTCCAGGAACATTTTAATTATGAAGCACCTGAATTTGCCTGTAGTCCCATGGTGATTTCTTCTAAAATGCATAAAACACACGACACTCAGAGCATGAAATGGATAAATATGAAGTGTGTGGCCATGGCAGACATGTCTGAAATGGTTTTGAAACACTAAACAAAGAAAGTCACAGATTAATTTCTTCATGATGACGTAAAGTCACCCCAGTGGAATTAGAAAACTCAAGAAAAAAGAAATTGCATTACCATATACTTAAAATTCCCCAGTATGAGATATTTAAACAAAGTACTTATTAAGACAGAGTAGTAGCTAAACAGATCATTCACCACAGGATTGAATAAACTTTTAATAACTTCTTAAATGCATGCTTTGGAACATAATAAAATTACTTCCTGGCTTTAGAGACTTACCTGATGTATAGATAATCAATAACTGCCTATTCCACAAAGACAGGCACCAAGTTACAGTTCATTTACACTTAGGCTTCTTGCTCCACCTTATGAATTACCAGATTTACTCCAGCAAGATCCACTGAATAAAAAAGTATTTATGTGAAATGCTGGAGGAGTGCATTTCTGAATAACTACATGGAAATAGAGGTAGGCTGGATAGCAAATGTCTTGCTAAGCCTCTTCCATCTCCAATTCCCAGCTCTCTCAGAGCAGGCACTTATCCTTGCTGAATTCTAGGGAGACCAGCACTGATCTTCCTGAAATCCATAAATTAATATTAAAAAGTGGCACTGTACTACAGTGTCTGTGAGTACATTAAAAACTCCTACAACTCTCAAAAACTTTCTGCTGCCACAAATCTGGTCTGAAGGACAGGCTGAACTGAAAATAAGGGTTTGTATTTGAGAGTCAATTATCAGTGATGGCACAAAGAGCAAAGGCCAAAACTAATATTAAAAGGTCAAAGTAAACATAATAAAAACCAATTCTTTGAAGGGATCACTCAGAGTGTAACAATTAAGAAATAAAAACTCCCTGAGCCACTACCTGCTAAGGTAGAAAAGGTGTTTCCAAAAATACTGAGGAAAAGACCTGGTAAAGACTGAGCACTGGAGCAGCAGAGGTGACTCCAGCCAGTGATTAGGATAAAAATCTGCAATTTTAACTCAGCCCAATGTTGCATTTATACCATTACAGAGTGGTCCAGAAAGCACCAGAACTGGAAAACCAGCAGGTGTGGAACTGCCCAACTGGCAGCACAGAACAAAGTTACAAAATGGGGTTTCTAAAGGAGTAAATTACATTACCTTAAACTCAAATTTTACATTTATAAAACATTAGAGGTTTTATTTTATTTCCTCACTGTAAACAAACACAAATATATTTTTCTCCTGTTTTTTAACGCAAACAGAATGAGCCACGCCATGGCAGCATAAAGAGGTTTCAGCTGAGGCTGAAATTCCCCAAACAAAGGGCTGAATAAATATACTGTGAGCTTGTTTAGTGTCTTAGCAAGGACTTTTTTTTTTTTTTTTTAACCTTTCCCCTATTGGAACAGACTTAGCAGAGTTTGAAAGAAGAAATTGCAGTTGAACTGACTTTACCAGAAATAACATCCCGATTTAGCAGGCCAGGGTTCCTCTCAGACTGATGTCAAAATGTCAGATGATGTAAGTAGCCACACTGTAAATGTATCAGTGGTTTAATAACAAGAAAATTGACTTCACTGCAGAGCTTGAGTCCAAGAGCCTTCAGTCTCAGATGCTTGGAGAACAGCTTTTTGCTTTTTAAAGGTCATCCTGCCAGGCTCTAAAATCAGAAGGTGAGAAGTTGTATGAAGGAAACACCACAGCTTGTTCTGAGATTAAGGAAGCAGAACAACGACAAAAACCCAGCCAGCCCCGAGTTTCATTTCTTGCTGTCCCATGTTGGACACTATTCTTCACTTCCAGTTGGAATCCCTACACTCCCATCTGCAGAGGATGGAAACTTAAATACCTGGCAGTTATTTCCCAGAGCTGATAGTTCTCCATGGGAGTTCTCACTGTGTCACCTCCAAAACGCAGCAATGCAGAAGCTGCTGCTGAAGGGAAGCTAAAGATCAAATATCTGTGCACGGAGTAAAATGTGGCAGAGCATGATTGATTCAGTTATTTTCCTTTGCACTGAGGAGCACGACTGGTACAGAGATGCTGTTGTTATAGATACAGAGCTGGAGCTGTGGCCACCTGATGCACAGCACAACAAACGTGGGAAATGTTCACAGCAAAACACAGGATCCTGATTATTTTTAACTTCAGCACCATTGTGAAAATAGAAGCTGTTTTTGTGTTTTTGTTTTTTTTTTCTGTAGAAATGCTTAACACCTCTCAGCAGAAATTTTGTGGCCACTGAAAGAGTCAGGCAAGAAAAGAAAGCAGAGCCTGTGCTGTTAGCCAGCTGCCTGTGCCTCTGCACATCCCAGCTGTATTATTATTCTAGGATTGATATCTTTCTTTAATTTGTTTACTCAATGTTTATTTCTTGACTGCCTGTCAATGAAGCTTGATGTGCCCTTGAATTATTTCTTTAAAAATTCATTTAATTTTTATACACAAATTTCAGTGTTACCTACCTGTGGGCTAAGCAATGCTTTCAATCAGCTTTCAAAAACTGGAAAAGAATATTCCAGCATTCTTACTTCCTACCAAAACACACTGTTTTGATTTCATTTTTATCTGGAGTCTTCCTGCTGTGAATTGCCCAGGTTTGTACACCAGGTTTTCTGTTACAGTCCTGATATGAAAATGGAAACACAAGAACCCCGATAACTTACAGAATGGTTACTGCTGATATTTTATATTAAAGGACAAAAATAGAAACAGACCTCAACAACACATATGACCATTAAAATCAGTTTCTCCTGATGTGAGAAAAAGAAGGAATACTTTTGCATTTAAAAACTATATCCTTTTGCAAAGTCAGGATGAGAACTTTGATAAAACACCAAAAGCTTTGTGTGGCAGGGCTGGGCAGCAGCTCCTTCCTGGGTGCAGAGCCCGTGCTGCTGCAATAACCCCAGTGCCCATGACCAACGTGTTTCTGCTTTCTCCTTGGGAAAAAGATGAGACAACACATTTAGCAATCCCAGATATCACTCCTATAATGTCCTCTAAAGTTTGCTCGCTGTAGCAATCACCTTCCCCAGTATAATTTATCAAATAGTGCCATCCAGTGGGAAGTGACTCTCAGCACAATGGAACTCTAAAAACCCACGTTCACTCTAAAATTCTTACCACTGATGCAACTGCAGAGTATTTCCACAGTTTATCTTATAAATAAGCTGAATTTTATAATAATCCTAAATTCCTGATGGTGTTCTGTGGCTTTATGTAAGATACAGAGACAATAAAGGAGCAGGAATTCTCTATGTGGAAGGACACATTTAAGGGGCATGGTGATGTAACAGGACCAATCCTAAATCCTCTTAAATCCTTAACAGCATCTAAATACATGACAAGAGATGTTAAATTTTACTCCCAGAAGTTCTGAGTGTTCAGAGGGATAGGAAAGCATTGAAAAGGAGTTATCTGAGTGTTGATTTTAATTCTACAAATTAATGTGCAACTGAATTCCCAGAAAAAATGTGTCAAAATCATGAATCAATTGTTTAATTTCCAAAGCACCTTTGTGTAACTTGCTGTTGAAGGAACACAAATAGTGAGTGCACACTTAAATTAAACCAAGAAGCATTCAGAGGGATAACAGAATTCTGCTTTCCACTCACCTGTTGCTAGAGTGTTTGCAGACCTCCAGAATTTGGTGCCAAGAGAAAGCAGAGAAGTAAATTTCTGTGCAATTGGAAGAGCACTGAAGAGCCATCAGCAACCTGAGCTCATTCCTCTCCCCTGCTTTATATTTCTCCCTGAATTGCCAGCATGAATCACAGCTCTCTTCACATAATGAAGTCTTAGAAATTTCATGATCTGATGTAGCAGTATAAATCTATATGGCCACCCCATTAGAAACACCTAGCAGGGAACAAAATGTGCTCTCTGGAAGTCATTCAATGCAAATATTTCTGCTTTTTTGCTTTTTCTTGGCATTTCACTAAAGAAACTATAAGATGATAAATCTCATGTATTAACAAAAAACACCAGACGTAGTTCTATGTATGTACAGAATTCTGAGTAAAAGATACTGCATGTGCAGAAAAGTTTTTGTGTGTAAACAAGACCCATCAGCACAGAAAGAGAATTTAGGTCCATAGTCTAGTATTTAGATATCCACTTGAACTATGCCAAAAAGGGGAATTTAATTATTCACTGTGGAGAATAGAGTAAAAAAGAAAAGTACTGAGTACAGCACCCAAGGCTTTTAAAGTTGTAAGAGTACCAGGTATTTCTTTTATTAAAATTAAAAAAATAAAAATCAAGTGATGAGCAGTGGCCTGGATATTAGCAGTTATTCAGAGTAAGAAGAAAGTATTATATTCTTCTAAACTGCCATATCTCAGGAACAGAAAATGGCTCCATCACCTTTGCCATTACCTTATTTTTCACTCCTCTGTTATGGAGATTATAGTGGAATTCAGCTCAACCAGTTCAAAAAGTTCTGCACTTAACACTTTGAGAACAGTGGAGTTTTAAATTATACAATAATACATTGTAAAATTATCTAGGTATACTTGTGGACACAGTTAAAAATAACAATAATTAGGTGTATTTGTAGGCATAGGAAGAATATTAGTAAACTTAGGAGTTTTCCCCTAACTATCACCTAAATTTGCAGTAAGAGATAAAACATCTTTTTAACATGCTTTTTATTATTATATCACACATTCTGAGACCAGGGGATAAGTAACCACAACCTCCACTCTGGCTTTCTAGCTGAGTTAAAATTTGGAGGAAAAGGAACTTTGGCAAACAAGCCATACCATGGTTGGGTGGTTATAAAGCAAGAAAGGAGAGAGGAGGACCCTAAAAAAAAAAAAGAATCCTGAACTACAATGCAGAACAGCAACAAGTAAGCAAGGTAGAAAGGGACCACACACAGCCATGGTGATGCACCTGCACCTCCTTGCTTCTTCCAGGACTTAATAGAAGATCTAATCAGAGAAATTGTGCTGAAAACCCTGGAGGTATTTATTTTCAGCTCTGGCTGTATGTGAATGCACACACTGAAAATCTTTTTGGACAAAGGGTGGGGATTTGCAAACTGCTATTCCTGGCTCAACTAAACATGAACCCAGGTTTCTGAGGAAGAGTTTAATGCATCAAACCACAACATTAGTGCTGCAGCTCCCTATCAGTTGAAATCCATGCTGCTTAATAAATTTAGGATTTAAATGTGAGAGAAATGAGAGAATTTCATCTACATCTTCCTATTTACAGGTTAAAAATAACAAACCTAGCAGGCTAACAGTCCTTGTGAGGATCCATTGATCCCTTCTGCTCCAGGGTAATTAAAGAATAAAATCGTGGCATTATATGGAGAAAGAAATGAATCCCCTTGTTTATATTTCTCTACTTGACAGAGTGGATCTAAAAAACAAACCTAGCCACCTACAGATAATAAAAATGCTCATCACTTTAAACAGGTGGGTTTAAACTGGGCTGCCATCCAGGTTAAGTCACTTCCAACATCAAGTACTCTGTGATTCTTTGAACTCCAGCAGAGCCCTCTCTTACTCTGCCTTGCCATTAGCTCATCACAAAACTCATTTTCAGTGTTTCCTTTGAGCTCAGAAACATTAAAGGAGAGAAAGGGAAGACTGCACAAAGTCTGCACCACTTTCTGTTTGTGTTTTGTGCGTGGCACAGCCCCTGCACAGGGGCATCCTTTTAATCTCTGGGGTCACAGCAAATAGATGCTGAATTTTAGTGGCCTTTTCCCTCACAAACCTAACAAATATCCCCATCTCCACTCTTGTGGAATATCCACATGGCCTATGAGATGCTGCATGAAGTCCTGGTTTAAAAACTGTTTCCAGCCCCCAACCCCCTACCAGCTACTGTGAAGAATAACTCTGCCCCAGCCAAAACCAGCACAACAATAAGCTTGCATTAAGTTATGAATATTTTCTGTATGCAGCTTCTCAGGAATTGATTCTCTATAAATTCTTCTCTTTTTTTTACACCAAGGAAAATAAGCCAGAATATTAGTTACCCAAAATCTAGTACAAATTATTCTAATGATAATCTTAATTAATTTAACCTTTTTATAGGCACAAAAATTTCTAGCAATTAGTTTCTCCTAATTGTGCCAACAGAATTAGTAACGTATTAATTATTATAGCATAAAAGTTGGAATAATGTAACTGTTAATTAAACTCAAAATATTGCTAAATAATTATTCTCAAGAACATAATTTTTACTAATTAAAGCACTATTGCTAAATATAATTTCACAAGTTATCTTACACAAGTATTCAACTCTTAATTAAATTACCAGCTGAACAGAAACAGTCAGATGCCAACAGGACCATGAAAGGTTTTGGGGACTCCAGGTCTGAAGGAGGGAGTTTCCATCCAGTTTCCATCCCAGCCCTGCAGGGAGCACGTGTTGTTTACCTTCACTCCTGATTCTCTGCTGATGCCAAGAGGGTCAGAGGCTCCTGCTATTAGAGGAAATGCAATGCATCTTTTATTACCATAATGCATCAGGAAATTCAGACTGAGCATTAACTGTAAACATGGGGACCAAAGGCCAGTGATTTTTAAACGCTGTTTACCACTTAACAACTGTTTTTCATTTTGATTTGGCAATACAAGCTAAACCTCTGGAGTCTAAGTAATAGAAAATCTGTTTTATTTCAAGACAATCATTTCAGTAAATGTAAAAAAAAAAAATCATCACTCCATGCAAAGCTACTCAATAAAGAAATTTAGAGGATATTGATCATTACAGTCTTGTGCTCAAGCTGTATTTTACATTTTATTAAATGCAACATATTTCTTGAATGAAATTATTAACCTTCTTGGAGTAAAATAATTAAATGTTAGTAAATAGATTGTCACATCAGAATATCACTGGTTTGATCAAATAAAAATTTCATCAGTTTGGCCATCAAAACAGAAATTATCATATATCACAAAATCTACAGTGACTGCCACTTCACTGTGAAAGGGCAACTTTGAGCTAATGCTTGTGTGTGTCCACTGATGTAAGAATGTGGTGAATTAGTGAAGATGCTGCTTAACCTTTTGACTATTCCAGAGTGTGAATGCCCATAATTAAAAAAATACAGAAACACTAAGTACCTTGGATGCTGCACATTAGCTTGACATGCGACTATTAGCTACAATATTTAGCTAAAAAATTCCAACATTAACAGTTGCAGAAATATTTATCTGACCAGTAAAACCAAGTGCAGAAGCCACATGGTGTGTATTCTGGGGTTTGCTTGAGAATTCCTTAAGATTCCTTTCAGAGTCACACCAGTGCCATTAAATACAATATATAATTTTTGTTGAAAGAGCTGGAAAGTCACTAAGCTTCAGCTGTTGGTTTAAAAAAGGGAACCTCCTCTCTGCCCCTCCAAGCAGATTTTCACTCTAAGCACAGAATATTTTCAGTCTCCCCACTTCAGGCAGCAGGAATAAGGGATCTGTGGAAGCCCAGGTTTGGTTCTCACAAAGTCTCTCCAAAGCCTTGCCCAGAAGCTTCTCCCAGGTGTTCACCCAGTTCCAGTTCAGGGCTGGAGTTACTGCAAGGACAGAAACATCTGCAGTTCTCACAAAGCTGGGCACTCATGCAAGATGCAAGCTTCCAAATTCTGTTCTGTCACAGGACTGGCTCTTCCTCAACTTTTCTGAGGAATATTAACCCCAGGAATGCTAGAAAATATTGTAATAGCTGCCTTTTCTCTTTTATCCCCTACTGAAAATCTTTCAATATTTGGGGAAAAGAAAACACCCAAACATTGTTACCTCCTGCTTGCAGACACTTTCGAAACTTCAACTGTTTTTCAGATGCTTTGTTTGGAATAAATAGCATTTAAACTAGAAAGAATCTGATTTAGGGACAGCTCTCCTCTCCACTCATTGTATACTTACAATTTCAAGTGTGCTAGAATTGAATCTCAGTAAAAAAACAAAAGGAGCCAAATATTCTCCTTACATCAGCCAGGTGGTTTAATGGGGATAATGTGGAATGATTGATGGCATTCTTCTTCTCTGTCATTACCTCTGAGAACCACTGTTGGTAACCTGAAGAGGATAATCACCTCTGGAATGCAGGATTTGTGGTCACATAGAGTAACTCCAGTCCGGGAGAGCCCAACAGTGGATTAAACAACTACTTTCTATTATTTGATATTATTTTCTCTTCTGTTGCTGCACTGATTTCTCCAGCTAATTTCTCTGTGGACATTGCAGGATGAGAAAGCCTTCAGTCCCTAGAGGTGGAGAGCAAAACTAAATACAAAACCTGTTTTGTTTTTTTTTCCTGCACACTGAAATAGAAAACTCTAAAACTGTTCCATTTCACCACCTGTGGCACTGTTCCACTTCCTCCCGTGGCCCCAGTGCCTGTGTATTAAAGCTGGCCTTGATTGTCTGGCATCATTTCCACTCACCATCACACACAAGATGTTTAAATATAAAAGTTAAATAACATAAAGGGTTATGGGGAGCTGCCACACCATTCCCTTGCTAAGCTCAGTCTACCCACCAGCTGTAAGCAGGGAATGATGCAGCAGAGAAAGCACCAAAAATATCAACAGCAAGGCTCCCCGTGCCCTGCTCCTGTGCCAGGACAGTCTGACAGGTGCTCTGCCAGCAGAACCTGCAACCCCAGCCAGGATCCAGCTCACCCCATGAGTGCTGCCATCTCCTGCTCTCTGATCTTTAAACGCCATGAAACGAACTTCTGACAAATTTTGCAAACTTGAATTAAACTTTTCACTGGAAAAAATTGCATGAGAGTGGGAATAAGAAACACAGATTCTAGTTCTGGCAATCTTTTTTGATTTTTCTCCTACATTTAAATGGGCTAATTTGTTTTTGTTTTGTTGTTTGGTTTTTTTTTTAGTCTTCCAATAAAACTCTCAAAATCATTGCCAAAAAAGTGAGATCAGCTCTTACATTCTGAATACTTGTAAGGAGCAATAAACAAAGCAGAACCAATAGCACTGCAATATTTTTCATACAGTTAAGAGGCTCCCCTGCCATCCCTTCCCTTTGTAAGCAGAAGCTTGAAATCAGTAGGTTTGGATTTTCCATTGATTCTTATTCCTATCTGAGCATTTATTTCCAGTTTTTCCTCCTCTTGAGCTGGCTGCTCCCTGGGACACTCAGAGCTTAGTACCAACTTCTCTTTGGAATTAAAAAAAAAAAAAAAAATAACTCAAATGTGTGTTCTCTTTTGGAGACCAGCTGAGCTCTGCCAGCAATTGAGAGCCTGGCTTGTGCCAAGCCTGACCCTTGGCTGCATTTGTTAGAATGCCTCTCTTAGAGGAGGACACAGAGGAATAATCCTCACCCTAAGAACATCAGGTTTGGTTACAGCCTTCCCTGTTCCTTATCTTTTCACCATTAACATTCTGGATTCTATATTCTATATTAAAAAAAAAAAAACAAAACAACAACAACAAAAAAAATTGTTCTTTTTTCCTCTTGAAAGATACAAATTTCAACCATTTCAAAGATAACATTAGTTATGGCTTTGAAATAACTCAGATATACATTCTGGGGAAAAAAAATACATTTTTTTTTTTTTTCTTAATTCTTTCTATGTCTACCTTCATAATCTGGAATCATTCAATGAGCAACTAAAATAAATGTATTAGCAGTTTGCATTAAAAATAATAGGTTCTGATTTTTCAGCAATTTTATGAACTATTATGAAAATATTCTTACTTAAGAATAATAATAAAATGTTAAAGCTCTCTGAAGGCTTCAAAACTTATTTTAATTGTGTGTGCATGACTGGTAATTGCTTTTCCTCCCAACAACACTGTGTGTGTAATTTGATTATCTTAAACCATGAAGGACAATAACCTTTACTTCAACACATTAAAAAAAAAAAGTGGCAAAAAATTCCATAAATAATTAGATCTCATCAACACATAACTCCTGACACATTACACTATTGATAATTGAACTTATGACTAATGCCAGAATAGAAATATTACGTGCATGATTTATCAAAGAACTATCCTTGTGCAACTTGTTCATTTCCTAGTGGAAATAAAACTATTTCATATTTTTAATAATACATCATTTCATTTCCTGCAAGATATTCCCAAATGATGCTAAATGCTAGCAATGTTTATAATATTTTTCCAACACATTCTTTTTCAAGTGGTAATTGCAACTTGATATTTTCTTCCTCTCTTTCACCACGATTTTTATTCCCCTATGACTATTACCATAAGAGAATTCTGTGGTTTGCTTCAGTGGGAGGGATTTGGGTGGGTTTAAGCGAGGAGAAGAATTTTAGGTTGCTTTTGGGGAGCTGCCATGGCTCATCCTCAGGATCAGCCCTGCTCAGCACGGCTGGGTTGGCAGCTCCCAGTGCCACACCAGCCCTGCCAGCCACAGGGCTCTGTCAGATGGAGGACAGAGCATGGTTTGACTCATGAAGCCCCTTGTGTTGGGCTGCAATGCAGGATGTGGCAGAAATGTGGATTCTGTCCCCATCTGTTGGAGCCAGGTGTGGCAGTGCCCCTGATCTCCTGGCACACATTATCTGCTCATGGGCCAGCTTTAAACCAGCTGGGGCAATCATCTTTATCTTTCCCA
>JANRGV010000023.1:17597908-17615527 GCA_024734035.1 Alethe castanea
AGCTGAACCACATCTGCCACTGCAGGAGGATGCAGCCACCATTTAATGGCACTGCTGCCAGCACCCTGACTGACTGACGGGTGTCAGCTTGGATTCTGACTCTGGCAGTGCTTTGGGATTGTTCTTTGTAATACTGTTATTCTATTTTAATTTTCCTAGTCAAGAACTGTTATTCCTAATTCCCATATCTTTGCCTGAGAGTCCCTTAATTTCAAAATTACAATAATAATTTGGAGGGAAGGGGTTTACATTGTCCATTTCAAAGAGAAGCTTATGCCTTTATTGGCAGACACCTGTCCTCCAAACCAGGACATCCCTGAACACTTGTCTTTGGTCCTTGGGTCTATGTTTCAACCTCCAGCACACCCAAATCCCTGATCCCAGTGTGCCCTCCTGGGTCACAAACACAGTGCCAAGCTCACACAGAGCTGCACTGAAACCACACTGATCTTATGGCAATTCATTTATACAATTCCTTGGAGTCTCCTAAATATTGCATCAAACCTGGGTCTGTGCCTGACCAGGTCCTTTGGATGACATCCCTTCCTCCTGTGTCCCTGCAGAGGCTGCTCAGCCCCATTACCCAAATCATCAGAGTGGTTCAGCAGTGCCAGCCCCAATGCCAGCCCCTGAGCCCTGAGCTCAGCTCTGGGTGTGACCATCCAGCCACTCCTCACCCACTTGTGCCTCAAATGTCACAACCTCTGTCCTGAGCCCAGCTCTGTGACCATCCAGCCACTCCTCACCCACCTGTGCCCCAGTGTCACACCCTCTGTGCTGTTCAGACCCAAGGATGCCACAGGACAGTGACAAAACTCTGCACAAGTGCAGCTTTGCTGTCTGTTCCTCATCCCTCACCCCCCAGTGCTGTCACTGCCACAGCCATGCTTTTCCCTTAGTGAAGTCATGCTGGCTGTCACCAATCACCTCCTCATTTTCCACTGTGTGGTTTCCAGAATGATGCAATCATACAGCTTTTAAAGATCATGTGTAACCTGCACTCTGCCAAGGCTGCTGGAAACACGCTTGCAAACTCCTAAAAAGGACAGAAAAAGATCCCCTAACGTGTACTTTTAATGTCTGGAAACAATGGAAATAAGGGTAAATTTAATTCATGAGGTTTTTTCAGTGTATACCAAGAAGCATGAAAAGATCCTTAATTTATTTCTTCTTACAGCTTAGTGTAAAGGTAAATAGACTATCCATTAGGTTTAAAATTGTATTTCATCAATTCCATTGGATAGCCAAGACCTTATCATCACAATATTGGTTAAAGTATGGCAGCAGCAAATGTCATGTCTGTCAGGCTCTAGTGTTCTGAGCCAATCCGTGTTAGATTTACTCTGAGTAAATGTCACTGCTATCGAGAGCTCCCAGAAAAAGCAGATTTTTCTTTACAGACAAGCATTTAACAATAAATTGTCTGGCTAGTACAACAGCAGCAAGCTAATGACTCAGTCTTGCTCCCTGGGATGATTGGAAAGCTGTTACACGACTGATTCCTCATCTCCAGGCAGCTCTCACAGTCACACACCTCTGCAACATTTACCAACGGGCTGCTCTGTGTGTGCCTGGGGATTTGGGGGGTTTTCAGCCACCCCAGGATGCCCCAGAAGGATCCAGTTCATCAGTTACCCCAGGCAGGGAAGTTCCTGCAGTCAGGTCTAGGTTGGCACTGTGTGACACCTCCTCTCCTTGCAGAGGCTGCCCTGAGCAAACTCAACATCTGGCCAGCTGTGCCAGACACACAGCATCCCTCAGAGCTGGAAAGCAACCAGAGAGCTGAGCTGGCGCTGGGAGCTCCCTCCCAGGGATGGTCCTGCCTCTCCAGACACCCCTTATAGAAAGTTACATTCATTACTCGAGCCACTACAGCTGGGCCATTCTCCTGTTATTGCCCTGTGGCAATTCTCACAGTTCAGCCGTGCAGAAAGCTGAGATGATCAGTTCTCTGTTACCTGCTCATCATCTGTGAGAAAGCATCCCTGGGTCTATGAGGTTGGGCTGTTTTTAAGGCTGCCTCTAATTCTAATCCATACAGAGTCACTCTCAACTCCCAGAGCTCCACACAAGCTTGGCAGGGCTCATTCACTGCTGTCCCAGGATGTTCTCCTCTGGACAGAAAACCCCTTCTGCTACTGTCTCCCATTGTGGCCCCATCCCTAGAAGTGTCCAAGGCCAGGTTGGGATAGTGGAAGGTGTCCCTGCCATGGCAGGGGGGACTGGAGTGAGATGATCTTGAAGGTCCCTTCCAACCCAAACCATTCTGTGATTGCTCCTGGTC
This sequence comes from Alethe castanea, assembly GCA_024734035.1. Taxonomy (NCBI): domain Eukaryota; kingdom Metazoa; phylum Chordata; class Aves; order Passeriformes; family Muscicapidae; genus Alethe; species Alethe castanea. The sequence goes on from JANRGV010000023.1 coordinate 17,600,193, forward strand.
TGGGAACAGTTTCCTATTTTACCCTCAGTTTCTTAGCTCCTTGAAACAAAGAGAAGATGGCCAAAAAAAGACAGAGAAAACAGCACAGAAAAATAATAATTAAAAACAAACCAACAAACAAACAGTGGTGCCTAAAGCCAGAACAGCACCCCCAAATATTGTCAGATATCGGCACAGCAGGTTTGAAAAAATGATCTGCATTAAGGAAATGCCCAGCAATCATCATCATCTTCTCCATTTACTTCCTGCACTGATGCCAAAGGAACCAAATGTCTCTTTCACGTGGTGAGGATCTGGCAGTGCTGGGTTGAATGTGCAGCCCTGGTCTAGGAACAATGCTGTCCCCTCTGTCCCTCCCCAGCCACTGTTTGAAAGAGCACTGGACCTCTCAGTGCTCCACAGCAGGAAGGGAGCTGAGGGGAACTGAGAGTTTCAGAGCTACCAGAGCTTGGGTTACAGTAAAAGTAAAGTAATGCATTGACTCCAGCCTCCCTTTAGAGAAAGAATTCACCTGCAGGCTGCACTGGAGCATTGGCACCTCAGTTTCCATGTCCCAGACACTCAAAGGACTAAAAGAGGAATCTTGCTCTGAAAAGGTCTTTGTGACTGCGTGCTTTGAGGAAGAGAAGAGCCATTATCTTGGGGTTTAGGGGAGTGTGTGCCTTGCAGAAAAGACAGCCCACACCTCTGGGGTTTAGAGGAGTCACAAAAGTGCTCTTTCAGGTTATCAGAGCTTATTCCATCTCAGGGTTTGCTGGGAAGGCTTGTTAGCACAGTCTGGCAGAGCACAGTCAAGCAGAGAAGGAATTTCCTCAGAGCTCCAACAGCAGCTCTGTGGCTTGTCTGGAAATTTGAACAGGAGGAAAAAAAGTGAAAACAAAGGCAAGTTGAGCAGGTTTATAAAATACATGATTCCCTGCCATTGCTGGGGGAAGCACTTGGCAAAGCAGCCTGTCATCCGAGGAGATGTGACAGGAGAAACCACTCCGGGCTCCAGAGCTGCTCTTCCACCTTCACTTCTGTGAAAAAAGAAACCAACAAATGCAACCATTTTGTGATCAGAGTGGTGCTGGATCGTGGCATGTAATGCAGGATTTATCCACCCTCTCTGCCAGGGAATGACTGCCTGATGGAAACTCCCAGTTCTTCCCTGCTGCACACACACTGTGCCTCAGTAGGGCTTCACCACACAAGCTGCAGTTTGAACAGATGAATTGGATTTCTGCTCTCAGCTGTTAAAGATGCCCTAAATCTAAGCTACATATTACTACAAAGCAGTTCTGCACCTAGACCTGTTCTTTCTGTGCCCCTTCTGAGCACCTGGTGACTTCTGAATACAGATTGGAAATCATTTTTAACCCAGCCAGCCGTTTCCAAGTAGGTGTTCAATGATGTCTCAGCTCTCAGGAGAACAGATTTTACTTTCATTGGTACAACTGGTGCACAGATGACAACACTATTTAGAAAAGAGAGCTGATGTTTAACCACGGGGTCATGCACAAATCAGAGATCTCCCAGCTGCACAGAGGAGAAGATTATGGATGTGTGTAAGTTTAATGAACACCAGATTTAACACATTTCTTAACCCTAGGATATCTCTCCCTACTACACTGCAGGAAAATGGATCAATCTGTAGCCAGTGTTTCTGTGAGGACATCTGTTATATACATCCACCTCTTTTGGAAATGATCTTCAGCAGTTAAACTTATTCTTTAAAAAAATAGAAATAAGAAATGTACATCTCACAGAATTTCCTCTTACATTGTATGCATATCACACTTATTTAAAACCAGCAACCGAGTCTTATTCTTTTTTAGCCTCTACAGCAAATCCTTCTAATCTTGCAAATTTTACATCTGCTTCCATGAAGTTCACAACTCAGATTCTCTAGAAATTCCCATGAAGATTTCCTTTCCTGTACATTCAAAAACAACACAGAAATTGAAAGAGCTTCCTATTTCTATTACAACTCAAAAAGACATTTTAGATAAAGTTCCTGCTGGTTATCAGAAAGAGCTGAAGGGGTGACTGGGTAAGTACAGTCCAATTTTTAGCTCTTTACTCTCATGGGCTGTAAGGCAATATCTAGGGAGGAAAACGTGCTATAAATATTTGCACACACAGACAGAAATGTAAAAGTGACAATAATGCCACAAATCTGTGAAAGGACTAAATGCAGGAGCTCAAAAATCATGAGTGGCAAGTGTTTGTTCTGTTCTTGTTTTTATAGAGGGAAATTTATCTTACAGAAGGCAAACTTTTAACTGGAGAATACCATCCAAAAGTCCAAAGGCCCTGAGCAACTGTCTAAGCTTCATGGATCTGAAGAGAATAAAGAGTTTAAAGTAATTTAACCAAAAAATAGCCATTAGATACCTAAATGTAATTATATCATAACTCCTGCGTAGTTTGAATTTATAAATTTTCTTCATGGAACACAAGTCACAAGTTATAAATCTAGATGGGAATCTTAAGAATCTTGTTAGATAATACTAGGAACTAAAATAATCAAAATTATACTATTTGTACTAAATTATATTATTCCAAATTCAAGATAAATGTTGTTGGATAAGAAAAAATTACTAGTGAGTTACATATGGGGATATGCACACAGTCACTTGGTATTTACCTTGCTGGAAAAATATTTTTGAATAAATTGCTTTCTAACATACATCTCATAAAAGTGAGGAGAGACAAAATTAATTCCAGGTAATAGAAAGTTTGAGAAGAGAGGGGAATTTAGAGAAAAATTTTTAATCAGCTATCTGTCAGCACCTAGTAGTTTAGGAATCCTCAAGTCTCCCTAATTGTCAGTAGATAACCTCTGGTAGTGATGAATCACAATCAGAGGAGGATGAGGTTTTCTCTTGAGCAAGAAGAGGGGGGGAAAAAACAAATCCTTGATCTCTCATCTGTAGAAAGGACAAGTGCAGTGGCCTGGCTTAGCCAGCTCAGGGCTCAGTAACTCCACTTATCACTACTCACAGCTTGTTTGAGATCCAAATCTGCAGCTGCACTGCCTCAGAGATTCCCTTTACCAGTGTTTGGGCTCACTGATGCTCCACAAAGGTTCCCCAGAAATAACTCCAGCACTCTGAAGGGTGCAGGCTGCTCCTGGGCCCTTCTGCTGCACATCTGAAGTGATCAAGCCTCAGTCTGTGTAAGAAATGAGAAAAATCTGCTGCAAATACAATGCTCAGTGCTCACAGGAGCATGAGCACCTATTTTGCTTTCAAGAGAGGCAAATGGATAAAATTATGAAATGTTCCATCATTCCAAAACCCCACGTAACAGTCTCAGGAGTGGTTGTTATTTTCACATGTTCTCATGGATTTTTGCTGTTGAACAAGAGATAAACACTCTTGGGAAAAGATTATTTCAGCTCTCTGGGAATTAAGAGCTATTTCTACATTTTCTCACTCCTTTCAGGACAAAAACTTGAATTGTAGAATCTAGTCTCTGTTCATATTTAATTGAACTTCTTCCTAAAAGCATTTAAGCATCTTCTGACCCACTTGCAGAAATCAAGATAGTTAGGTCACTCTTGTCATTCCCAGTATATTGATATAACCATTTCACTCCATTTTGTTCAGCTGAAAAAGCTTTTCACTGAGATATTTACTTCCTTTTCTCTTCTTTTCATGTTTTACAGCTTAGTAATACCCTTATAATAATTTTGTCAATAACCACACAACATCAAGCTCCTTCATTGTACTTGTGACTGCTGCTCCATAAAAGATGCTTTCTGATCACTGAGTCGTAAGTACCTGCCAAGCCAAAGTAATCCTTGCTTTACTATAGCTGATCAAAATTGTAAACAGTATTCCAGATTGGGTGGCATCAATATTTCCCCCTCAGAATATTTCATGATTATTTTTATTATCATGACCAGCCTTACAGTGATCAGGAGTCAGCACCTTCTCATCCATTATTTCTGACTGTTCACACCTCATATGCATCACCCTCATTACCCATGTACATGTTCCAGCACTGAATTTCCTTTTATTTCTCCTGCCTGCAAGGTCACAAAGGCTTCTCTACGTGATACTCAACAATCTTCTGTCCTGACAACACCTCCCAAACTTGCAACTTTGGTTTGGATCACAGAGAACACAACCTGGGAAGGAAGGAACTTCCTCATGTGAAGCTACCCATAACAGGGTTGGTTTTTTTTTCTTTCAGAGTGACACAACCTGTTCATGCAATCTAGGTCCATATTTTGATAATTTTCAAGCCTTGAAGAATTCTTTGCTCACATTATTTCCTAGTACAAAATAAACTTTACTAAGTACTGGAACTTGTAAAATGTCTACATAAACAATAGATATGTATTTATCAATAGGAGTATAACTTGTTTTTTCTGCCCAGTACATAAAAATAACCTAAAAACTATTAAAAGGTTCAAGAATCATTTGTGTGCATTCACTTTCATGCACAGTGAGGTAGTTAAGAACAAATAATTCCACTTGAGACTACAACTGGATGTGATAGAAAGTATTACAACCCCATCCCCAAAAAATATTTGCTCAGATTTTTGGGATGATTCATCCTATTCTTCTTTTCAAGCTATTTCAGAAGTATGAGGGAGTCAAGCACTTACATTCAATAAACTCCCTTTCATTTTTTTTTCTTGGTAATCTTAGCTATTTTTTACATCACACAGCCACAAGGTGATACTCCCTCCTCTAAAACTGCCAGTTGTACTATTAAATACAAAGAACTAATTGAACTAATTATCTGCTGTAGTTCAAACTGCCCTTCCTCAGCACTGGTTTTATTTCAGACTCCAGTGACTCTTGGCCTGAAGACTCAGAACTACAGCCAGCCTTGTGGCTTTTCTTCCCCTCAAGTTTCATCTTTGCTCAAGCTACACTCAGGAAATCCATTGCCATTCCTGAACTCTCAGGAATTCCTTTCCTCCTGTGACCATTTCTAGAAGAAAACCAGCACCTCTAGAGCCAGCAGAGATTTTCCTGTGTCCTGTGTTGTCTGCAAAGATTTCTTGTTCTGGTTTTCCCCTTTAGCTCCAAAACACCTTTAGCTGTGAGAGCTGGGAGAAGGGAGGCTCTGCACAGGCTTTTCCCTCAGTACAGAGCAGAAGTTCCAGTTCTGCATCACCAGACTTTGTCTTCCTGGCCATGGTGGCCCCTGGCATCTTCCAAATTTACACCTTTGTCCCAGCTGGGCTTTTGCTCAGGTCACACAACCCTCATGGCCATTTAAATAATCACTATGATCTATTACTGCAATAAAATTAATAAAATTAAAATTGCTTAGTTTACCCAGAGTAATTCTTTATGGCTCTGCAGCTTAATATGTTACTGGAACTCGTGCCTCATACACAGAGGGATGTGTTTCATTCCAGTCTGTGTTTTTACTTAAATATCCAAGTGTAAGACTCACATCAAACACAAACTTCAATCTATTCTGACTGGAAATTAAAGAAAACATGGCAAGCCATTATTTTTAGAGTTGTTTGTGGATATCTTGTGACTTCAGGCACTGTAGGCTTCTTTCCTTGAAAAGGTCATATCATTCTTCAGAAAACTAAAAAGAACAAAAACCCTGAGATTCCTTTCATTTCTTTGTATCTCACTATTCTAAAGCAGGTCTGAAGTGAGAAACTAGCCGAGGTTTCAGAGCTCCACTGGAGACATCTTCCAGTTAATCTGACCTCTTTTTTAACAGTAATAACTCAAAAAAAAAAATTCAGAGTTCAGACATGCCCTTGATTTGTTTTAAAGGGCACATTCTGCTTTTGAAAACAACATCAATTCAGATAACTCCTAAAGCTTTCTGCAATAACAGATTCAACTAAAAAAATCAGAAATTTTACATCTATGGAATTAACTCTTGAGCTTCCCTGCCTGTTTTCAGATTCTTTTTTTAGTGACAGAGTTTTTAATGTAAAACCAAGGGTGGCTGATGGAATCTGAACTCTGCCACACTTTAGTTCTGGTGAGTAATAACTGTGATACCAGGCAGACTCACAGAGACTTTTAGTCACTAAATCTGTCTCAGGAAGGGGTTGAAACAGCAGGAAAAGTTGACCTCAGGTCTCCTTCAAATCCAGTCTAATCTTATCATAACTTTTTAGGGGAGTTTGCAATCCTTATAAGACAGAGGCAGAATTTTGCTGTGCTTGAACTTATTTTCAACAACTTTCTAACAACACCCATACAATAATTCCATACAAGACATGGAATTATTTTCATTACATGCTTATTGAAGCTGCAGATGACAAAATTATTTCCTGTACTCCTTCAGTGATTAAAATTAAACTTAACATATCTACAGGCTGCTCTATCAGTGGCTTTCACAGTAAATATAAGAGCCTTGATAAAAAAGTCACCTTGGTTTTCCTTTATGTCAGAGGGGACATTTCCCTTGTGTAAACACAACTCAAAGCCCACAAAATTCCAAGTGTGGAAGCAATCATCCAAAAAGCTACACCAGGAAAGAGAAACCAGCATTTCACTGCTACATGGTCTCAAATAAAAGTGTCTTAAGCAGCATTCATTCCCATTAGCAACCCAGGAACAGAGCTCTTAAAAGCCAGATTAAAATCAGGAGATTTACATGGTGAGTGCATGGTGACAACACAAGTGCTCCTGCCTGAGCAGAGGTGAGGGCATTGGAATGAAAAATGACCACACTGATCTTAAACTAAACACACTGAAAAGCAATTGAAAATTTGAAGGTAAAACTACATTAAAAAAAAAACAAAACAAAACAAAAAAATAACCAAAATAAAACTTTCAAATTTTGCTTTGTCTTTTGGAAGAATGTAAACCAACACTTTGCTGCTTCTAACATCCAGAATCACTGGCACAGGTGGATTTTTTTTTTTTTTCCCTCAACTATGTCCTTTGTTTTTCTGCATAAAGTGAATGCTCCTCTCTGCTACATTTTTAAGCCATTTTACACTTTTGCTACTGGCACAGTCTGCCGTAATCTTTGGTATCAAACTTTTGTCCAAACTAATCATTTATTTCAGTGACATCTCAGCAGTGAAGAAAAAAAGTTATTTGAAATTTTGCCATAAAATATATCTATAAAAACAACAGTCTGGTAGAAACATCATAGTTTCTGGTTCTTCAGATTTGTAAATATGGTGCAAACTCCATCTAACATATTTCAATGTAAATATTTTTAAAGAGAGGGAGATTTTTTCTCTTTGGCTAGGGATATCTATTGGCAATAAGATCTAGGTAAGATCTTTTGGCAACAGGATTTTCTTCAAACAGAAAAAGCAATATACGTTCATATATAAGCTGTAAATTTAAACTCTTCTATGTTTTCCCACTCCAAAATCAGAATTTCCAAACTCTCAAAACAATCTTCAGCCTTTCATTTGTGACATAATTGTAGCCATTTAGCTGGGGTCTAAATGCCTGCCCATCTCAGGGTATCTGCTCTGATGTGATAAGGCCAAGAGCTCTGCAGGATAATAACACTCCAATTTATTCACCTGCAAAAGCAATCTGCTCCAAAGTGCCTCATTCTGGTAACAAGCCTGAAAATGACACCTCTAAAATGGCCTAATCTCAGTAAAATGTGTAAAAGGATTCTCTATCCTAGCACAGAAGCTCTGGTCAGATGAGAAAGGAGCCCCATTTATCTGCCCTTCATTCATCTGAGACACTTCTGTCCCTTTGCTTTTGGTCTGGCAGACCAGGACACTCTGCTTCCATGTTCCCTCGGGTGTCATAACCACCAGTTGGTGTTCAGGTTCTTAATCCTTCTTTACCTATACCTGCCACAAAATAAAAATAACTCACCGGAGTAAAATCTAATCCAGACACACTCAATTGTTTCAGGAGAAATAAGCCTTACAGGCTGTGCATACAGAAAATCCCGTTTAACCCCTTTCTGACCGGAAAAGAACAAGCCAAGGCAAGCAGGCTGTACAATTCCTGCAAGACAGGGCAGCAAAATGTCCTTCCTGCTTGCCCTGGCCTGTTCTATATATAGCTGTCATTAATATGTGACCATAAAATTGTCTACTCCCTCTCAGATTTAGCCACAGAAATTTTTAATAAGTAATGTGTCTAATGTATTAGATATTAAACTAGACATTAGCTGCCACATCTCACTAAGCTGTGCAAAATTATTTTAGCTACTTATCAAGGTGATATCTGCCACAATCTCATTTTTAACAAAGCACTGTAAAAAGCAAAATTCCTCATGCAAAATTCACGGAAGGACCTTGTCATTGCCCCTAATCAAAAGGGAGCAAATGAGCTCTGCCACAGAAATCCATCTCTTTCCTCCTCCGTGTATAAATAAGGAACTTCTGCTTCCAGATGAATCTTCAGAAATCAAACTCATGGTTCTCTTACTGACACAAGCCACTTAAATGACAGATACACATAATAAACCTCTGCCTGCCCTCTTTATTTAATGTGGCTTTTGCACACTGCTAAATTCCATTTCTTTGGAAACACAAACTCGAGGTGCTGCCATGCAGGTTCTCAGCTTTTATATCTTTAGTATTCTTGGTTTTATACCACTTATTTTCTGGGCTGCTCTTTTGAAATCATGGTATGAATTTATGCTCTAAACCAGCCTTGAAGTGTGTTCATTTAAAAAAAAAATCTGAGATGTGTAAAAAAGAAACCTCCTCTGGACATTGATAGTTATCCACATAGCTGAAAAATAAACCCAAAATAGCAAAACAGGATAAAGACAAAATTCTTCATGAATAAATCAAACACAAAATTTGACCAAAGGATTGGTACCACATCAGAAAGCAAGAGAAGGTATTAATTAATTACCTGAACCTAAATACATATTCAGATATTTTTAACTTTGAAGAGCAGACAAGCTTAAAATTCTTCAAAACAGATGTATTGAAAGGACAAAAAAATTATTCAAGTAGGTAAGCTCCTGCCCACCACAGGGGATGGCACTGCACATTGCATATTAATTGCTCAGCAAAAATCTTTGTCTGGCTAAAACTGAAATCTGCTCTTGTCCAGCAATATGTTGGTGAGTGCTAAGTAGGGACTGATTAATTATTCACTGCCAAATTTGTATGGTAAATTTTATTGGGACTGGATTCTTATCTGCTGCTGCTTTTATTCCAAATTCCATCAACATTGTCAAATACTGGAGACTGGAGTAACACAAACCAGTGGAAAGCATTCCAGTCCAGAACAAGAACTAAAGCTTGAGCTGAGGCCCAGTCTGCTCCTCACAGCTTCTGGGGTGGTTCTGACTCGATTTTCTCTTAGTCTGGAGCATTTCCCATGTTCCCTGATGGAAATCACTGATCAGTTCAATGGGCATGAGGCAGGCTGAGCAGAGGAGGAATGATCTGGGTCCTTTGTCACTCACACACTCCCAGTACCAATCCCTCAGCAAATCTGACAGGCTCCAAACATTAAATTAACTGGAAGCAAAACCTCCTCTTGAGCTGTGCTTTCCCACACATATCAAACACCTTAGATTTTATGCCTGAATCCATTAAACACTATGGGAGGGAAAGGGGAAAAATAAAAAATAGAAATTCATGGTTGGATGTGTGCTCACCAAAACTTCCCCTGCTGTAACTCCGTGGCTGAATTGATCTGCGGGGTGAAAAGCCCTGAGCACACTGAATAGCACAGAAATGGAAAAGGGAAATGTGAATATCTAAAAACCCCAGCCACTTAAATTGGTTTCCTCCAAGGAACCTGAGCCTGTCCATTGCTCTCCCTCCATGGATTTAGGGCAATCAGCAAAGACTGCTTGTGGCAAAGCAAGGATATGGAAGGAATGATGCCCCAGAGCCATGAAGAGATGTGATCCCTGGGTTGGTGCTGCTGTGTTTCTTTAGGAGCTCGTGTGTCACAGGCAGCAGCACAGAGGGTGCCATTAGGGCAGGAATTTTGCAGCTCTGTGAGACCCAGCAGGATCTGGAACAGGCTGAATTTGCTCTCTCCTGATACAGCCCCACACACAGCCATGTGAAAGGCAGCACGGGGAGGTTAATGGCAGTGAACTAGAATAAAAACTAAATGTCACTACATGTTACTTTTCTGTAGAACCTTCTAAGTAGATAAGACATGTTCAGGAAGCTGTAAAATGTGCCCTTTCCTTACAAGAAAAAGGTCAGTTCTGTGCTAACAAACTGTAATCGGTTAGTCATAAATGATCATATCAGCAGCTGAAATATGGTACCTCACACGTAATTTCAATATTGTTACAACTGCTTGAGTCAGAGAAGCCCACTTTGCACTGTACAAACTCCTGCATGCATTAAAATGATGCAATTCATGAAAATATGAACACAGTATCCTGTAGAAGGGAGAAATTACCAATTTCACAGCAATGAAACATGCTTAAATAACCAATTATACAGTTGCCTTTGGCATTAAAGAGCAATACAAGAAATGCCTCAGCACAGGCTGTGATTCAGTGGTTCTCTGCTGCTTTAAGAGACCAGCTCCACTGAACAATCAGCTCTGCTGGTTTTCAAAGCAGTGAGGGAGCAGTTCTGCTGCTCCTTGTGTGCATCACTCAGAGCTGAAGTTCCCTTTGCACCATTCCCAGCTCACAGTTTTGTAAAGAACCACCCAGCACACAGAGCAGAGGGCCATTGCCTTCCTCTCCTCTCTCAAGAAATGAAAATCAGCAGCAAAGCCAATATTAACTTGCAAAAATCCAACACCACAAATGCAAATTGGGATCACTTTAAGATAAAATAAACCAGCTCTTGTTTCAAGGCCAGATGAGATTTTACTATGCATCTATTACTTTTGTGGCACAGTGTTATTAATAAAGAATTTTTTTAATCAGTTGTGTGATTATTTCAGCATTTCTTCCTGTTCTGGTGTCCAGAGTGCTTTAGGTCCTTAATAACAAGTGTCCCACTCAAGCAGGGTTCCAGCTATGAGGTGCAAACAGACTTTCCTAAGAAAAATAGGTCCTGAGCCTCCAGCTGCTGAGAAAGGACAAGTTAATCCTCAGTTCAGAATAACCTTAAGGATATTTCACAGTGATTTCTTACACTGGTGCAGCACATACCATGCTCAATAGTAAAAAGCTAATTATCAATATTATTTTAATTCCCAACCCCTAACAAGGCTGTACAATAGGGTTGTGGGTTTTTTTTCCTTTGAACACTGTATTGTGTTTTTCAGAGCTGAGAGGCCACTTTAAAGCTGAAAGGCACACACTGCATGCTAATGCTTCTGAGGCAAGAGCAAGTGGATTCAGCTCTAACACACATTCAGAGGCACTTCAGTAAAATTTACCCAAGCTAATATTTTGTAAAATGCATAGGAAAGATATCATCAGTGAGCAGAAATGCTGCAGCTCCTCTCTTCACTCACACTGGAACACTTTGCCCTGAAATCCCCTTTTGACTCTGTATTTCTGGTGCCCAGCTGTGCTCACACCCAGCACTCCCAGCTGGAACAACATTCCTCTATTCACAGCTTAAAAAATGGGATAGAAAATGACTAAAGTAGTTATGGTTCCTGTGCTCTTTTCAAAAACTTAACTTCTATATCCTTCAAGACAAAGCCCACTTATATTAGGCAGAAAAGGTTGGGTTTGTCCTAATTATTTAAAGTAAAAGAAGGATTGTTTACAATATTCATTTGATCCATGCTGTATCTCATGGGAAAAGTAATTCTTCCCAGAAAGGTGTAAAACTCTGCTCAACTCAGAAAAGAGATCAACACTTGCCATTTTCTGCTTCATTTCTAATGTTATTAAAAGAAAATAAAAGAAACAATACTCATGAAATTTCTGCTGATATTTCAGTTAATTTTTAAATTTTTATATCCAGGTTTACAAATGGCAACCATCTGAATTGCAGTGAGGCCAATGAAATGTTTAATTTCTCTAGTTAGACCAGGTCCTGAGTGACCCAGAATTTAAATTCTTGCTTGAAATATCTTAGCACTGAAATCTCCTTTCATTTCTTAAGGTTCTATTTCTTTAGTCTCTCTTTGTCCGAGTTAGATTTGTGAGATGTGACTGTGGGAAAAACAATAATTATCTAATTAACTTTAGATGACACTGTCTCACTTAAAATTGTAATATTTTAAGGCAAGTTTACTACTCAACCTGCAATTTTGTAATGCAAGGAGCTCCCTGATCCCCTCCTTTTGAAAGCCATCTTCCACTTTAAATTCCCTGTGGGGTACATAAACCTGGGGGAAGTGCAAGCTGCAATCACAGGTACTTCACATTTAGTTTGTACCACATCTATTTCATGTTTGCTTATCCAGTGAGCAACCCAAACTGCCTCCAATTTCAGTTTTGTCCTTTGATAATACAGACAATATTCTAGGATAAAGTTTGCACCTCGCCTGTGATTTGAAGGCTGCAGAGAATCTCTCATCCTTCCCTGAGCCATTTCCAGAGCAGCTGGGACTGGAAAGGAAACAGAGGCTCTCTCAAGGTGGCAGCTTTGTAAGGAACACACTTTGTAAGTGCCCATTTCTTTCTCACTTTAATCTTTTAATCCTACTAATCCATATTATTTACTCTTTTTTTTTCCTCCTGTGTCTAAACTGATGCTTCTGTCCTTGCCAAGACACTTTCTGCTCTTTCTTGTTTATTGTATACTCTGTACTTTTGAAAGGAGCACTAGAACAAATGTTTGCAATGTTTCAGTGATTTTGACAGAACTTGACTGATCTAAGGTGAAAATTTTAAAAGTATTTTCAACCAAGTAATGAAGTTTCAGAGGAGTTTCCTTATGACAGTGATGACTTAGTGATAGAATTTGAAAATTTACTGCATGACAGATTTTATCATAAAATTATCACCGTCTATGATAATAGCAATGAACTGAAAGATTTCCATTAGCACCAATATTCCTACACAGTGCCATAAAATCAGAGTATCATAAAATGGTTTAGGTTGGAAGGAACCTTAAAAATCATCTCATCCCTCCCCTGCCATGGGGGGACCTTCCTGGCTGCTCCAAGTCCCATCCAGCCTGGCCTGAGGCACTTCCAGGGGTTGGGGCTCCCATATTAGAGAGGAGTGCCTTATTTTAAATAAAATCAAATATCTGTGACTTCCAAACTTGCTTTGCTAAACATTGTTTTTCAACTACTTGAGATTGTGGCATGAATTGAAAATGCCTTAGGGGTTTTCCAGCAAAGTGTGCTACACAAGTTTTACCTCTGAGTGGACTAAAACCACAGAACTCAGTATTTCTTCCCAAGGAGATCAAATGATGTGCCTGGTGTTCATCCTCCTCCCCTCACCACACACAGACACAAATAAATTCTCCAGAAATAATGTCAAATTCCCATGGAGCTTCCAAAGAGAAGTTTATCAAGCCCCACTCAAGACTTCCTAATGGATTTTCTTGCCATAAGACATTTCATCATCTTCATAAATTCATTTTCAGTAAGCAAAATTTAATTTGCTGTAGACAAGATTAAAAGGTCATAAACAAAACACTGTCATTCAGTTTGCCCTTTCAAGTCAGTTCAAAATATGATACATGATCTGCTTAATTGTGTTAGAATTTGGTGTGATTATCCAGCTTCACCAGGATCCACCTCTTTAACATGGTGAGCATCACTGAGCAGCTTTAAATGGGCAGCACTGTCACAGGGAGAAGTCTGAGTACAAAACTCACAGCTATGAGGAGCTAGGTATGCCCAAATTCCCTTCAGCTCCTCTAAGTTGTAAAATAAATACAAAGAATTAGCAAGAACAAATGTAGAATGTTATTGTTACAGCAGATAACAGGATGCAGAAGGTTAAGGGAGACTAAAAAAGACCTTTTTTTTTTTTTTACACCACTGCTTGCCAGGATGTTGTGAATATTTTAAGCCTGCAAAGGCCCAAAAACAAATAAATTTGCAGTTGAGAAACCTAAAGGAAAAAAAAAATAATAACTCTTCCCTGGTCTGGGCAATGAAAGAACAGAGAACGGGAACCAGGTAAGTGCTCAGTACACAAACCAGAGTGTTCCCTCCACTTTTTCTTTGTCTAACACACATTTGTGCAGAGTGCATCACACCCAGTACTGCTGGCATGGAGAAGGTGCTGCCACATGAAGGGACCCTGCACAAGGGTGCAGAGGAATATTTATAGGAGCATGCAGTGACAGGACAAGGGAGAATGGCTTCCAAGTAAAAGAGGGCAGGTTCAGATTTGAGACTAAGAAGAAATTCTTTCTGTGAGGGTGGTGAGGCACAAGGAGCTGTGGCTGCCCCACCCTGGAAGTGTCCACAGCCAGTTTGGATGGGGTTTGGAACAAGCTGGTTGAGTGGAAGGGGTTGAACAGGGTGATCTTTAAGGTCCCACCCAACCCAAACCATTCTGGGATTCTCAATGCAATACTCAGAGGACAAAGGAGAGAGAATTACTGTAAGGGGGAAAAAAAAAATTCTTATTGTAAGTGATTTGCAAATCACCTGGTGGTTTCAAAGCTGTGTTTTGCTTGAAAGTCATAAAAATAATTTGAGTTATGGGATGAGTCAAGTGGCTCAGCAGTGCCTGCTCAGTAGCACGGGAGCATCTGAGCACCTCTGGCAGGCACGTGCTGCAGGCTTAGAGGTCACATTCCTTTTGTGGATTAAAAAATGCTAACAAAGCACAGAAAACAATCTAAGTGTCAAAGAAGTGCCACAGTTTTTAATACAAATTAAACCAGGGATGATCCATATTTCTGACACTTAGTTTGACTGTCCTACAGCAGTGAAGTCACACTGGATTTCAGTTTGGTTCTGGGTTTTTTGCAAGCAAAACCATGAGACTGATCCCAATAATCATTTACTACTGAAGTGAAGAGCTCAAGAACTCTTCAGCCTTTTTGAAACTGGTCTCTGATATTCTATCTCACATTTAACCTTTAATTCTAAAATGAGAGGGACAAAGTATTTTAGTCTCTTATTGCATTATGATAAGGATTGAAATGAGTTCAGGTGTTTGTAGAACAGTGGTTAGGCAAATGGAGAGAGCAATTTGCAGAAATGGCCACTATTTCTCACTCAATGGATTTGAAATATCCTCAACTTTTATGCATAAAATCTTCATCTTTGCCCTGATATTTAAGAAGCAGGGGCACTTATTAACCTGAGATGATTTTCTGTTCCACTGACATTATACCCTAAATTTATATTGTTACAGAAGACTGAATATTCCCATCATGAAATTGCTCATAATGCAGTCATTAATATCTCTGTTCAAACCCAGAATTCTAGAAGACTTAATTTTGTTGTTTAGAGCTTGTGGAGTCTGGGGTAGTGGTAAAAGTTGGGGTGGCATTTTTAGTTGGGTTCTCGTGTTCCTGTCTTTGTTGTTTTTTAAAGGGACATCATTAGAATATTTTAAGCCTTACAGAATGCATAAACAGCATGGAAAAGCTAAAT
>JANRGV010000023.1:17615627-17657063 GCA_024734035.1 Alethe castanea
TTTTCCTATTGGTGAGGACAGAATGGAAATGCCTGAGCAGGTTTCCTGAACAGCAAACCCCACTCAGGAACCACATGCTCAGCACAGGCTGCCTGGAATGATGTCACCTTTCTACAAGGGACAATGTGACCCAAAATTATCTCTGTAAGCAGAATTCTCTGGGTCTTTCAGCTGAATTCTCTGTCCCTGTCCTTTTCCTGCATCTCTGTTGCAGATGGAAAGCAGCTGGTGATATAATCACCTTTAACCTCTCTTTTGAATGCAGACAGATGTTCCCAGGTGTGTTAAGCAGCTGTTGTTCAATGTTTATTCAAAGCTTTTTTATCCTCATGGAACCACAGAGACAATTGTGACAGTTCAGAGCCTCACAGAAACAAGGCTCCATTGTGACACTGAGGGGAATTACAGAATCAAGGAGACCATTGTGACACAGCGAGGCCACATGGAACCAATGGTCCATTGTGACAATGCAGATCCAAGGAGGCCATGGTGACACTATGGGACCTCATGGATCCAAGGGGCCACTGTGACACTGAAGAACTTCATGGAACCCAGGGTCCAGTGTGACATAGCGGTACCTCATTGGAACAAAGAAACCATTGTTGACAGCACAGAAACTCATGGAACCAAGAGTCCATTCTGACAAAGCAAGGCCTCTTGGAACCAAGGGTCCATTGTTAAACTGGGTGGCCTCATGGAGCCATGAGCCATTGTGACACAGCGTGGCCACATGGAGCCAAGGGGTCATTGTGACACTGCGGATCCAAGGAGATCGTTGTGACTGAGGAACCTCATGGAACTAAGAGTCCATTGTGGAACCCTGTGGCCCTATGGAACCAAGGGGACCACAGTGACATTGCAGGGCTTCATGGAACAACGGAGACTATTCTGACACTTTGGGACCCACTGGAACACGGGAGGCCATTGCAGCATGGCAGGGCCATGGCCTCATGGAATCTACAGTGAACCCGGTGAGTCTGCATGGGATGAAGGGTTCATTCTGACACCGTGGAACCAGGGTTACCATTGTGACACTATGGGGCACCATGGAACCAAAGGTGCATTTTGACACTATAGAGCCTTATGAAACCATGGAGGCCATTTTTACAGTTTGAGGCTTTGGGAAACCAAAAGGCCATTGTGGCACTTCACAGCCTTGTGGAGCCAAGGGGCCATTGTGACACTGTGGAGTCTCATGGAATCTGTGGTCTGTTGTGACACTGCAGAGCGTTACGGAATTATGGAGACTATTGTGACACTATAGGTGATGCCTTTGGCGAGCCAGCCAGGAGGATCTCTGTCTGGGTGCAGGAGCAGCCTAGGAGTGTATTCCCTGGCGTGTTCTAGGACCTTCCCTGGAGCGATCCCAATCCTCAGCTCACTCACCATGGGGACAGACAACGACCTGCTGGCATTGCAGATAAATATCAATAACAGGGCTGATGGTAAGTTGTACTAAGCCGGGCCTTGCTGCTGCCGGGACCGCACGCTGCAGGTAAGGGGCTGAGGGGAGGCGGAGGGGGGGGCTTTCCTGCGCGCCGCTCTCCCTCTTCGCTGCTGTCTCGTTGGGCTGGTTTTTCGTTGTTGGTTGTTTATTTATTTATTTATTTTTAGTGCGTGCGCGTGTGTCTCTTTCTTTTGTTCCGAGTGACAAAGGGAGCAGGGGAGCGGGGAGGCGGGGGCGAGCCCCGCCGTGTCTCCGGAAGCGGCCCTCGCTCGCTGTCCGCCCGCCGCCGGCCCCGGGGCGGGGGGCTCTGCCCGCGGCCACGTAGCCGGGCCTGGGAGCCTTTCGGAGGAGGTCGGAGGAGAGGAGAGTTTGCCTCTTCAACCTTATTTATGTATATACCGGTTTTCTTCGACACCGGTGCTGAGAAGTAGCTCCTCGCCGAAGAGGCAGAGCTGCCTTTTTTTTTTTTTTAATTTTTTTTTTTTTTAAAGAAAGAGTGGAGGAGGGATTGCATGTGGCTTCTGCGGGTGCATGGGACTGGCAGGCTACAGAGCCTGAATGGAGAGGGAGAGAGAGAGGATGTAATCCTCGCCGTTTGTCCCCGGTGTACCTGGAAAGAGAGTGAGCAAAAATCTCGAGAGAGTGGGGTCTGAATCCTGCGGTGCAGCGTGGGCAAGTCAGGGAAGTCTAAGCATGGAGAGGAAAAGACAAAAACAAAAGGCAAATTAAATTTAAATATCCTTTTGGCTTGGAAAAGTGGTTATTCAGAACAAAGCATTAGCACAACAGTGTTTAAGAGGACGTTGTTTTTTTGTCTCTACTGCAAATAAATCCGTGGTCAAACGAAGATTTCCTGTACCTCTTCCATGTCTTGAAAGTGAGATGTTCACAGAACAAGTTTTGTTTGAAAAGGAAGGGACGGTTATAAAAAGTTCTGTTAGCATGCACGTTTTAATACTTAAGACAGGGAAACTTGGTATTCAGATCGAGACAGCACAGTCCCTCTATGCAAGAATTTAATTAAACTGTTTGCTAACCATCAGCAAGTATGTTACTATTTGTTTAATAAAAAAGTGTGTCAAAAGGCTTTCCACTATTTGCATTTTTAAAAAGCCTGAAGATTTTTCTGCCTGGTTGTAGGAGCTCTTTCACTAGCCATTCCTTAGCTGATAAAGTGGCACCAATGCTCCAGTTAACTGCCTGTTTGAGTAATAAGAGATGCCTTATTATAATTATTTATGTGCTGCTTCCAAGCTGTGACAATTTGAAGGAGAGTTTGGAGGTATTAACTGAAATTTTTTATCTCCTTGGAACATCAAGTAGTTTCCTTCATCACATGAGCTTGGCTCATCCTGTTCATCCTTGGAGTAACACTGGAAACAAGAAGAGTCTCCTTGGTACTTAGGAGTTGAGTTGGTGACGTTTAATCTAGGGATAGTGCTTTCAACAGTGACAGAGAAGGAGAAAGAAATAGTTGTACTTAGCCAAGAATGCAGAATTAAGAATTCAGCTGAAAAAGGAAAGATTTTCAGCTAAGGGAGAACACCAGTTTTGAAATCAGTAGTAGTTCTGATTCCTTAAATACTGCATTGTGGGACCCTTACAGTTCACATTCAAGGAGTGAAGCTTGCAAACCTGGTGTGGAGGAAGGAAGCAGTACCCAGAACCTGTATGACACTCAGTGCCCACTTCCTCATGAGGAGCACTCCACTCCCAGCTGTCAAGCCAACACTCCCTGGTGTACACCTCTCTGAGCAGGATCACATCTCCTTTACATGCAGCTGGGTCCTGCATCATGTGCTATTCTGTTGGTCCTTCCTAGTTCACAGAAATTGCTAGAAGCTGGTATAGGGCAGAGTATATTACAGTAGCATTCTGAAAGAAACTGTAGTAGGCCACTGATTTTCCAGCTGGTTTTTTTGGGCACAAAAGTGTTAAATAGTAGGTGCAACCTTTTTCATCTCTTACCAAAAGAATAAAAAAGAAAAAAAAAACAGGCAGTTCTCATGGCTGTTCTGTTTCTCTTATGAGGATGTAAAAGCTAGCATAGCACCAAGTTTTGTGAAACTGAGTTAATCAAATATGCTTTACAATTTAAAATGTGGCAGTATGACCATTTTAATCTGAAGTGCAAGAAGTGCTGTTGTACTATGATGGCCTCTCTAAACTGAAATGACCAGACATGGTCATGGATACTCAGTGCATGTTAAGAATATCTTCTACTTGTTTTTTGGTAGAAGACAAAAACTAATGAACTGGACTGATTGCAGAAAACCTAGATTCAGATTTGTATCATTTTAGAGACTCATTTCTTGCAAATTTCATTGAGAGTGTGGGGGAAAAATACTACTATTTCAGAACAGGACATTAAACCACCAAAAATATGTTCAAATACCGCTGAGAGTCTGAGTTAAACCACCAAAAGCCAGGAAATTTGGACTTAGGACTTAAACTTCCTTAATCCATTTGCACTGTGATTTGGATTTTCCTAGTCAATTATGTCCATTGCCAGCAGTGGCTGCACTAAAACCACCAGTACCAAAATGTTAACTCACAACCCTCTTCCTCTTATGTTCCTTCCCCCATCCCTGTATATTGGCCGTGCCACTGTGCTCTGCGTGTTGAAATATTTAGCATCAACAAACTATGTGAATATGGACTTTTAGCAATGAATTTCTCATCTTTTGTGATTTTTTTTTTTTTTGTGAGTCATCAAGTATAAGTTTAGTATTGGATGTTATCATTGTTCACTCCCAATAGGATTTCCTTTAAAAAAAAGAAAGAAAAAAAAAAAAAAAAAAGGAAGAAGGTGGTCAGCAGCTAAGACAGCAACTGGTGGGGCTCAGCTATTACTTAGCTGTTAGGAATATCTTAACTGGAAAAATTTCCTGGAGGAAATGCAAGTAGTTACTGTTGCACTGCAGGAGTCTCCTAACAGGGAGAAATGCAGAATAGACAAATACCTTAGAAGGTACAGGAGCACTGAACTTATGGAGTATGTTAGAAAAATGTGCTTCTCGTGACTTTTTGTGGATGGTAGTTTAAAGAGAAAATATTTTTGAAGCTCAAGATGAAAACGGTGTTTTTCCTTGGAACCACTAGAGAATGAATGACGGGTTTTGTCCATTACATTTAAAATGTGTTTTGTACACCCAGAAATGTTGGCTTGTTTTTTTTAACAGCAGAGAAATGAGTGTGCTGTTCGTTCTCTTTCCCATTCGGTGTTGAATAAAGTTAAGGAGAAAAAAAAAAAAAAAGAAAAGAAAGGCTAATTAGAACCAGGAAACTCAGTGGGCTAGAGCTGATGGTACTAACGTCTTTTAAAAAATATATATATAAAATAAAAATTAGGGCCCTGGGACAGGCCGAGCCCCGCTGCAGCCCGTAAGTGCCCGAGGGCGGCCGCGTTGGTCTGGGGGTGAAGAAGTCAGCGGTGCGGGGGGAGGATCCGCGGGCAGCTCTGCCCCCTGCCGCCGGCGGGCGGCACTGCAGCGGGCAGCCGGGGCCGCGCGCTCCCCGCCGCGGGGCCGCGCGCTCGGGCGCAGCCTGCCCCGGTACAGGCGCTGCGGCGGGTCGCTTGGCGAGGCCGCGCCGAGCATGGGAATTGTTTCAGTTGCAGAACTCGTGGCTTGGCAACAAAGGCGCTCACACGTGCGGAGTGCTAAGTAGTTACTCTTTTCGTATATTGCTGTTTTTTGAAAAAGGAAAATTAAACGCATAGACTGATCTAGTGGCTTGTTGATTGAGGGAAGACCTCATCCTGCTCTACGGCTTCCTTACAAGAGGAAGCAGAAGGGCAGGCACTACTGTCTTCTTGCTTGTGACCAGTGATAGGATCTGAGGGAATGGCATGAAGCTGTGTCAGGGGAGGCAGAGGTTAGATATTAAGTTAGATATTAAGGAAAGGTTCTTCACTCGGAGGTTGGGTGGGTTCTGCAGGGAAGTGGTCGCAGCAGCAAGACTGACGGCATTCAAGAAGCCTTTGGACAATACACGTGGTTTGATTCTTGGTGCTGTCCTGTGCAGGGCCAGGAGCTGGACTTGAGGAGCCCTGAGGGTCTTATCCAACTCAGGATATTCTATAATTCTATGCTTCTATGCCCTTGCAGACACAGCTGGCAGCCAAATAACATTATTCCTTCTGCATTTGTTCTTTTTGAAGGAAATTTCAGTGATTCAGAAGAAGACAGGAGTACCAGCAGTGTAGAAAATCAGGCCATTCCGAACTCTCACAGGGTGCCAGATTCCAAGTCGCATCCACCACACATCAAAATAGATATAATCAGGAAAGTACAAGCCAAAGATACACAACGCTACAAAGTCGAATATGATTCGCAGAGTACAGATACATTGAATTTCTCTTCTGAATCCAAACAAGAGACTGAATATGTAAGTATTTTTGTAAATAGGAAGGTATTTGCAGGAATGTTAATGTGTGCATATATATATGTGTGTGTGTGTGTGTTGTGCATATGACAAGATAAATATTTACACTAAATAGCTAAAGAGTGGTAATTGTTGCAGCCTTTTAGGACATTTTAACTGGTAAATCTGTTAACTCTGCAAATGCACACACAATCAGCAGACCAAGAAGATTGTGTTCAGGAAACACATAGGACTAACATGGTGTTTACATCAATACGATCATGACTTTCACTAAAGTTTCTTAGAGGTTGAAAGTTCTTGTTCCTCCCTGTAATTGTCACACGTTTGTATGAGTGGACTTGGGACAGGTTTAATAGTGTCATCGTTAAACTTGGTTGCAAGCAGTGTAATTGAGTTGCAATAATGGAGAAAGATGTTTCACATTGAGCATAGTGGCACTGTGTTCATACGCTGCCTGGTGCAAATCAAAGGAGATAAACTTAGGCTGAGCTGAGGATTAGGATCTTGACTAGTCAGTCACTGTATGACTGACTAATCACTGCTAAGCACCACCTCCACTTGCTGTTTCTGTTTGGTTCTGCTGCCTAAATGCAAAGTCTCGTGGCCACATGAGCTGCCATTGCTTCCTACTGACTGTGCCCAGTGAATTTGCAGGGCTGTCAGAGTGTGGTTAATCAGAGGGCAAGAATAATTCTCTTCCTGGACATCCAGCTGATAACCTGGGCCTTAGGCCAGATGGCTTGAAAATTGCATCTGGATATACTTTGGCATTTTATCGAAACAGGCATGGTGAAAGCAGGCATGGCTTCTCATCTTCAAAAGATTTTGAAACTTTTATCAGGTGAAAACCTCTGCCAGAAGAGAGTGTGGCTTCAAGAGAAGCTTCATTTTTAGTTTGTCACTGATGTCCAGCCATCTAGTTATATCACTTCAGTATCTGTCTTCCAGTGTGTCCTCCTTCCAAAATGGGGAGTAAAAGTGTCATCACTAAAAGAATGACGGTTTGTTGCTCTGAGAAAATAGATTCTTAACTAGGATGAGTAGTGATAGTTGGGTCCATGAGCAGAGGTATACCAGTTCACCAGGGCTGCTGCTGTCTTTAAGAATCTGAAGTAAGTCCATCAGGGACAGGTGCCTTTGTCAGCAAATGCTTTTCTGGCTGTGTCTGCATGTTAGCTTTTGATACTGGTCTGGCTGACTTTGGAAGCTTACTTCAAAATAAAAATTTTTAAAAAGCTGTTGATCTTTTTATAGGCCTAATTTGGGACCAAATCTCTGAATGTCTGTCACTTGCAGTCAGTGCATTTGAGCAGTAAGAGAAGCCATTTAAAGCCCACGTTTAGAACTTGTGAGACTGGTAGAGAAAGAAAATGTGAAGGCAAAAAAGAAGGTCTTTATTGACCAAAAAACTCCATTTTAATCTCCAATAGTACTATGGAGATTGTGTGCTTTCAGACGCTCACATTAAAGGCCTTTTACATGAGCAAACTATTAATATTACCACTTGAAAGTAAACATGTCATTACTTCACTAATTAAAAACAGCACCAAACGAGTCTTTGTGTCAATGCAGCAACTTAAATATTTTTAAACCAGGAAACCATGCAAAGAAAATTTTTCTTGTCTCTGCTGAAGAAATGGGCTGGTGATATACCCAGATAGAAGTGTAGCTAAGCAAAGAGTTTGTGCACTGTGACTCTTTAATCCTGATCCCACTGCTGACACTGACTGCCTTCTTGGCCTCTGGAAAAATGTGAAGTCCTCTGCTCTTGATTTTCTGACTGCAAAGTGGAGCTCATAATGCTTTACTCCCTTCCCTGAAGGGCTACTGTGAGATATAATTAGTTAGTGTTTGAGACTTACTCTTAGAAGTGCTTCTGGAAGGTCTTTTTGGCTCATTGTCCTAGAGCTAATCCTCACTACCTTGTTGTCAGCCTTTTGCAGATGAACAAAGTGAGGAAAAAAGTGATGTACTTGTCTAAGGATACTGTTGTGTGCAACTGGTCCTCTATATGACTGCATCTATTTGATTCAGTTGAAGTTGGGTATTGTGCAAAGTTGAGGTATACGTTATGCCAAACCACTTATTATCAATTGAGTCCATTTCATTTAAGCTTTCAAATCCAGCAGAATCACAAAAAATCAAATGTCATTGGGGAGGGCCTATGAAGTCATGTATTTCAAGTGGCCTACTTTCTTTTTTTCCCACTTGGTGCAAGGCCAGCTTTTCCAAACTCAAGTTATATGTGACTGATTTACATACTGGTTAAGCCTTCCCAAAGATATATGTGACTGTGATTTCAACTGGAAATGCCAATATGTGCCTCAGCATAGCGTAGGGCCTTCAATCTTTACAAATCAGTTTATCTTGGAGCAGAAAGTCAGAATTATTTTTTTTTTTTGTGAATGGTCTGCTTTTGACATATTCAGCCATCTCTTTGTTTTAATGGATTTGTTTGGGTTTGTGGTTTTTTACCCTTTAGAGATTTATTAACTCTTGAGTGAAAGATGGAATTTGGGAGTGAAATTTCCTCTCTGTTTTCTGAAACGTGCTTATTAACAGGGTCCATGTCGTAGAGAAATGGAAGACACTTTAAATCACCTAAAGATCCTGAATGTCCTGAGTCCCAGGGGCTTTCATATTCCAAATTGTGACAAGAAGGGATTCTACAAGAAGAAGCAAGTAAGTACAGAGTTTTGATCATTTCAATGAATGCATTTCACCTTTTCTGCATCTCTGTTGAAGGATCTTGCCAGCAAGGTGCATTATATATCATTTTGCAGAGGAACTAGTTAATTTCCAGTTTTAGGACCTGATCTGATAGTGGTAAACCTTGTCAAGAGGGGATAGTATTTTTATTTTCTGTTGATCATGACAACAGATTAGTTTGAGAAACTTCATACCTAGTCTCACATGGGTTGACTGGTGTCCTAGATACTAATGCCCTTTGGTTTAAAAAAAGCAGTGCCTCTACAATAACCCACAGAGCTAATGTTGCAGTCACCATATGACTGCAATAGATCAATGCTTTGAATTGTAAATAGCTGCTTGAGAGTTCCTAGAAGAACTACACTGTATCATATTACATAAAGCAACTTGAGAAAGGTATGTATCTGTCCTTTATGTGCTACACAGATTGCTTCCAAAATCCAAGTCATATTATCATGAAAAAAATACTTCTAGTAGTTACTCTGCAGCAAGGATGGCTTCTCAGCCCTTTCTGATTCTGAGATTGTGACCTTTCTTGACAAATGCTGACCAAAACTGTGGGTATTTATGCTTTAGTTGTGTTGGATTGAGCTACAGCAGCATTCTCTGTTCAGTGCTGCCACTGAAGCTCATTCAAAACTTGGGGAAGAAGTGCAAGATGTGTCAGGTTCTTTGTTTAGTGTGCACATCTCATCTAATTTCATTGTTTAGTTAGAGGCCTGTCTCCAAATACATATTTCTTGGTATAATTCCAAAATTTTCTGAATTCAAAGGTTTCTTTAAGACTTTTCTCAAGGACAGATTTTGTTTGTGGACCATCATGTCCTTCCCTTCAGATTTACATGAATCAGCCTCTCTATCTCTGGTAACCAAAGGAGTGGTTGACTCTGCTGCTAGCTAGTGCAGTTCATTGGTTGGAAGTGAGAGGTCAACCTCTGACCAGGCAACCTTATTTTAGGAATGGTATCTCTCCATTTTTTGGCTTGCAACTTTCTTAGAAACAGTCTTTCCCTTTCTAGTATTCCCTGGAGCTCTGCAATAAGCTGTCAGTGTCAGGCGGAGCATTTATAACAGGGGTGAGATTTCTAGCCTTCCTTTCTGCCATCAGTCCAGCATTGACAGTGCTGTTTGACCTTTGGTACATGCTGCCGAGCTTTTCTATGCTTCCCAGCTTTTCCTGAGCAGGTGGTGGCAACTCCCAAGCAGGGAAAGTTTCTTTTTATTGCCTGGAGCTTTGAGAAGCCTGCTCAGCCGTGTTGTGCTGTGTGTAAACTTGCAGAGAGCAATGCTCACATCTCAGTCTGCTTGTTTGCAGAAAATGCATTGGACTGCTATGCAGAGTGAGACTGGGATTGTGTTTTGTGCCTGTGTCATAAAAGTATTTTCTTAGCTGCTCTAGAACAGCACATCATTTGACTGTGTTCAAGGCACTCAAGTGTGCCATAGCTATTTTCTTTCTCTGTATTTTATAGAAGACTGCAGACTGGTACTTACTTTGTTCAGTAGACCTTCCTTTCATCTTTCTTCACACTCTGAGACTTTTGCTTTGTCTGCAAAAATGTGGTGGTTTGCAAATAATCTTTGGTATTGTGTGTAGTAAATCAGATCCACAGTAAGCATGTATTAAAGTGGCTTACTTGAAAGGAGGACTGTACTTTAAAGCGCAGTCATAGTTCTATCACCAAGGCAAAAAAATGAAGTACTAAGAAAAAAATAGGAAAGACAGGTAATAATCTTACCTAGTGTTTGTTCCTAGAAGCCGATTTATGAGAATAAGGTGTTGGTACAAAGCAAATAGACACGTTTGTCCTCTGTGTATTGTCTGTGCTGCCTGGAAGCTTTTAAAACTTCTTTAGGAAAGGTTCCTGCACTATGTGCAATAGCCCATCTGGTCAGCATACATAGAGAATGAAGGGACACTTTTATACCTATCCAGCCTTGTCAAGTACTGTGCCATTTTACACAGATCCAGTAGTTTCAATAGTAGTTTGAGATGACTCAGGGTCTTGCAGGAGATGCCCACAAATGGAGCCCACATGAGTAAACATTCTACATGAAGTTCACTTGGGTTGCTGATTCTGTAAATGAACCTTGATCAACCCTGGGAACAAGCCCTCAGATATGGGACTTAGAGTCACCCTGCTTTTATCACCAACAAAATACAAACCAAAAATAATAGTTGCCTAGGAGTAAATAGAATTAACTCCTAAAAAAAAACCACATCAGTTTGAGAACTGAGTCCTGTCCAGATCAAATTAACTGTCCACAAGGAATTGTGACGACTGTGTTTGTTTGGTTTTCTTTTTGAACCATCATCATGCAGATCTGGTATTTTAGATACTGTGAGCAGGTGTCTAATCTCATTAACAGAAAGCTATGCTGTTTTATTAATTCCTGTCATGCCATTATTAGCTATGTTCAATCTGTAATTGAATTATATTTTGTTGTCACAAAATTCAGAATAATAGGTCAAGAAATAGACAGTAAATCCATTTAAAAATGAATGCAAGCTAGGCATTTTGAATTCTAGAAACAGTTGCCAAAACCATTGTCTAGCATGAGAATGTAGTAGGTTTGGGATGGTAGGAATCTGATAAATTATGATCACACTGGTACCATTAAAAGTCATTCAGGAGGCACTCACATATTCTGCCTTCCTGGTCATCTGGTCTTCCAGTCAAGGTGAAAGCACTTATTTTTCATGACATTTGTGGATATTTAAAAATTGACTTTTCAGGAGCAACCATGAACAATAATTTGCATACATGAAACACTTCTAAGAACATAAATTTATATGTCAGGATATAACATGAAAAATATTTCACACCTTTTGTTTATATATAAACTTTAAAATAGACCTATTAAAATTTATAATTCTTTGTCTTAATCATACATGTAAGGTTGTACTGTCCAACTGTGCTATATAGGTATATTTATGCATAATTAGTTGATACAGGCACATTCCTACCTCAAGCATGGGAAAAAAGGTTTTGATGAAATTAGAATTATTGTATGGGGCAATTACTAGAATTGCCCCATGTTTGTATACTGGAGCCAGATACCTAAATGTGAGCTGGCATCATTCCACTGAAAACAGAACTGCGCTTGCCAGGAGCCAAAAGGGCCTGAGGTATGTGTCAAGGTTGTCTGCAGTCTGTTCCTGAAGGCCATGGTTGTAGCTCCTTGGAGCCCTCTGGACTGACCAGGAGTTCAGTGGGATACCATATGCTTTGCTGTGCCCCACAAATGCCTCTGCGGCATTTCTCTATGGAAGGGAGAGGGGCAGGTGGCATGGAAGATGGCAGCTGGTTTCCCATCAGAAGTAATTTCTGTCTCCACTGCTTGGGCAATTTTCCAACTTCTTAAACTTAGGTAGTCATACGGAATAGCTGGGCAGAGCCTAGAAATGTATGTGGAATACAAAATTTGTAAGAACAAATGTTTGGATCTATATGTTTTTCCATATGATCTATCACTTCTGTAGGGAGTGTTGGCTGTTTCAGGATCAAAACATTGCTTTTTAATCAGAAGTGCTCTACTACTGACAGGATGGCTGAGTGGGTAGGAAAAAAATCACTTGGAAAAGATAAATTGTTTTCTCATAGAATGTTATTTCAGCTGTAGAATGATCTAAGGGTTTTGCTTTTCAAATGGATTTTCTAGAAGAAGTAAAAAAATAGTAGGAAAGGTGTTTCTGCAGATTAACTTCATGTAGTAATTAATTCTGAAAATTGTTTGTGCAACTGTTAAAAGCAATCAAAGCCTCCAACGACATGAGTACTTTAATTGATCATTTGTTTTGAGAGTGATGCAAGCCTATGAATCAGCGAGAGTTGTGTAACATACTTCATATAATACTTCTAAAAGGGGAGGCTATGTTACTATTATTAGAAGAAATATAGTTTCATTGCCAGAGCACCAGGCTGGCAGCCAGATGCCCTGTGCTCTTTGGGCTCCATCTGTGCCTACTTTGTTGGGAAAACAACTTTAGAAGTGCTGGCTAAGTCTTCTTTTTGTAAAACTATATTGTGCAAAGGCTGTTGTTTATTAATGCCTCTGTTTTGAGCATTAAAAATATAAGTCATTAAATGTTAATAATACTTAAGCTAGAGTCCAGTCAAACCACCAAAACTGAAGGAAAATTTCCCTTAACATCAGTGGATGTTGAGCAGTCATCCATGGAAATCCTGGAGAATGCATGTAAGTTCTAGTCAGGCTTTTGAGACAATAAATATAAGTTGTAGGAGTTATGTTTAAAGATTTAGTAATAGATAAGAACTGAAGTGCAGATGACCATTTAGTTCAGTGAATTATTAAGGTAGCTGTTCTCTCAGTAGATTTGAACTTCTTTACCCTCTCCTACAACTAAGCTGATACATGCATGTTAAGCTGGATCTTGTCATCCTGCTGCTGTCCATTTTCATAGGGCTAATGCAGAAGGACTGCAGATTTGTAGAAGAGAAGACATTGCATTATTTCTGCATTAGGCTTTTAAACTCAATAATGTATCAGAAGAGTAGATTAATTTGCAGTTATGCTGAATAACGTTACTTAATTTATGGTAAAATAAAATAAGCAAATGGTGACTTGTTTGAAAAATTTGTGCCTAATATGTGGCCTGCTTCCATCTCTCTTTCACATGGTCTTAGTGAAGAGTGTCTGTTTACCCTATTCCATGCTGCCACAAATTAGTTGGCTTATGGGCCAGTGTGCTGGTGCAAGCTGTCCCAAAGTGATCCCTATTCCCAGATCTGTCCAAGATAGCACCCTCACCTGACATACCAAACTAGACATGGAAAGGATCAGTCACTTCAAGCAGCATGTGAAGCCCTACACCTGATTCATGTTTTCTTGTGTACCTGCACATGGAAAAGGCACTTATGTGAACAATTGCCATAGCATCCTGAGGCAGTGTGCCATGCCTATGAGACTCTGGAGAACAAGAAGTAGAGGGATAGTGGTGATGTTTACCAGATTTTACCAGCCTGAACCTCTGAAAACTTGAATTACTTTGAATGTGATCTCAGAGGCAACAATTGTTCTGCTTGAATGATAGATTTGACAACAGTGTTGAGGGATATAAGTAGCACCAGTCTAGCCAATCTTCCTTCATATTGGCAATGCAACAGACAAAACCGCCGGAAACTGGGTGTACTGGTGTCACTGTGTCTTCTGTCAGTATGTCCTGAGTAAACAGCCACCTTTGTTTGCATTTGTAGCAAATCTTGTATCACCAAATCTCAAAACATAAGCTGCCAGGGAGGCTGTGTCTTGTGGCTGACCGTTGCAAACCCAGTGAGATTCTGTGTATGTCTTATGAGTGGGTAAAACTCTTGCAAGGTCACAGAGGTTCATGGTAATGTACCTGTCCAGGGTTGCATACTGAATGCAGCCCCCAGCGTGTTATCCCCTTTAGTCTAGTTTTTGCCATTCTTGGTTCCTTGGGATGAACATTATTACCTATAATGTAGTAGACTTTACAATGTGCATTTACTGCATTACTGCTTGGAAAGAGTTTCAGTGTTACTGCCTGTGATAGTTTCAGGTTGGTCAGCATTGTTGGCAAGTTCCAAGTTAACGTAAAGCTAACATGTTATGGACTAGTAGATAGACTTTTTTTAATAGGAAAATATGCATGTAAAGTTCTAGTCTACCTAGCAGTTTTTGGAATAACTATACTACAGAAGGATTATGTATCTGTTAATAAGTGTCAGCTACACTGTTGAATTTCCTCCAGTAAACAGATGCAAACCAAGTGTGTTTCTTGCTGCAATGGTTGCCTTTGCCAGACTTGTGCTTCAGTGTAGAACATATCTGCTAATTTTTTTTTCTAAAGATGGATCCCAGTCACCAGCCCATACTGTTGTATGGTATTCAAAGTGCTGCCAAATATAAGCACTTTATAAGCCTATTTTCTGGTAGTTATCAGTGCAGTTTTATTATAGAGTAGTTAGATCCAGAGGGTTTGGTGGGGAGAGAAGGTAAGTTTTTATTGGAAAACTTTGTAGTGGTAACAATATTCTGTTTGATTCTGTCAGATATGGTGAGGATATTGAAGTGCAGCTATCAAAGGAGCAGGGATCCCTGCTGTCTAATACTACAAGTGGAGAAAACAAAATTCATACTAATTGGGTCTTGTATTATGTTTCAGTGTCGCCCATCCAAAGGCCGAAAAAGAGGTTATTGCTGGTGCGTGGATAAATATGGACAGCCACTTCCTGGATATGATGGGAAGGAAAAAGGAGATGTCCACTGCTATAACTTGGAAAGCAAATGAGGGCTGGGTGCCAGCTCTTCTGGCATCTGTGCATGGCCACTGGACCTCACAGAGACCTCGGAGGGGCTGGGCAAACACTGTGGGACTGCACTGTGTGTGGAGTAACAAGCTCTGCCTCCTGCAGCAGATGGGGAGCTGCAGCCACTGTGGATGCTGCTGCAGCTGCACCCTGCCACCGACACACATCGAGCTTCCCATGGGATGTGTGAGGAGCTCTGAATTCCCATGTAAACCTGCACTATTGATACCCAGAGAGAAAAAACAAAAGGCACTTCAGAATGGAATCAGGGAGTCTCCACTGACTTTTTAAAGAATGGCCTGTGACCAATTTGATCCCAAAAGATAATGGGTTTTTTATTTTAAAGAATTTATAGACATTAAGCTTGTACAAGTATTAAAAAGAAAAACAAACCAAAAAACCCACAAGGATTTAAAGGTAAAGCTTTTTTTACAGGTCTGATGGGAAACTTGTCTTCACGGGTAAAAAGTTTTATAAAAGTCTCAAAGAACTTTTTAAAGAAATGTATTTCTAAAATAAAGACATGGCTATTTTTTTCTGTAAAATATATTATGAATATTCTGCTAGTCTGTATTTAATATAATTGTTTTTTAATAAACTTTATTTAAATGTAACATGTGAATACCAAATATTATACAGTAATTCTAGTGTATACATCTGTATACAAAGAAAAAGTAAGGTTATGGAATGATTTACAAATATGTATAAATCTGTATGCATACACACTGACCTGTTCTAGGTAAGAGAAATGAATTTTTGGAGCAAAGGAAGTGTTTCCAGAAAGGATTGAGTTTTATTATTTGATAAAATTACAAATACCAAGATAATATTTTTTTTTAATTATTTTATTGATATTTCTAATGTACCCATCACTGAATTATGCCACTGGAAAGGATAACAGTCGCACTGAAGCTCTTGGTAAAGCTTTCCTCTGTCTGTACGTTGCTTCCGTTTGTGCAACAGGGCTTGCATTTCCTCCACTTACTGCTCACACTAATACAGAATATTCATGGACAAAAAATTGCCATTACAGTACTACTCTTTGTGTTTGCTTATTTATTTTGAAAAGGTGTATCTATTCTGTGTTGTCTTGGTACATTTTACCGAAGCACTTACTCTGTATGAGGAACTCCTGTTGAAAACAACGTCAACAAGACGGGGGGATTGTGGACCTTGGGTGTTGAGACCCAAGTTTCATTTACGCGCCAGACAATTGTTGCTTGCTTTGACTATGGTAGAAATAATTTGCCTGCATTTAAACATAGAAAAAGAACCATTGGGTTTAAGTAGTTAAACTCACTATCTGCCATGGTGTTATATGTCTTTTTAATTGGAAGAGAAGTGATTTGGTTTTGTTGTTTTTTAAAGGGACATCATTAGAATATTTTAAGCCTTACAGAATGCATAAACAGCATGGAAAAGCTAAATGACTGCTTTTAATGAGCAAAACTGCAGGAAAGCAACCAAAATAGCATAGTCCAGTTCAAAAAAATATAAACACCTTCTGTTTAGGTAGAAGAAACAACAAAACACTCACTGACAAAACACTGGATATACAATTTACTTTCTATAATTCCCTTAATCACCTCAGTTTTTCCCAAGTACAGTTTTCCTGAGTCACAAAAATCATTACTTTGGACTATCCAAATTAGTTTTAAAAACAATTTTGCCAGGCAGCATGTCAGTAGTGAAAGAGAGGTGAAAACAACATTTTCCAAGAGCACTAGCACTGGAACTTACATGTAGAACAATGAGAACTGAATTTCTTCCATCCCAAAGAACTCCTTCAGGACAGAACACAAAACCAGTTCACATCTATTTGGAAAACATTTCTCCTAAATCACTTCATAAGCAAAAAAACCTCCTGTAGCATCAATCAGACATAACTCACTGCCACCAGTAAGCAAGTTTATTCCCTGTCATATTAAAACTGGTGAAAGAATCATTAAGTCTATTTTTTTAATGTTTTCCAGCAGAGCTTTGTTTTCATTTTTTGTGGCAGATGCTGCTCCAGCCTGGGGTGTGCATCCCAGAGCCTGCTGAGAGCCCAGGCAGGGCCAGCACAAAGATGGGAGCTTCATGAATAAACATTTGCTTAAAAACCCCATTATTGCATCACATTCCCCTTCTAGTGCAGCTCCTGCTCATCTGCAAATTGAAGCAGCACCAAGGAAAACCAACTGCAGTGCTTCAGTTTCTGCTGGCACAGATTTATGTGGGCCCACAGCAGGCATTGGTAGAACAGCAGTGGCCCCAAATTCACAAACTTCCCATCGCGATCATTATTTCATCCCTTTGGGGGTTCCCATCTCCCTCCATTTTTTACCATGATAAAGCAAGGAAAAGAATCTATCAAAAAGAAGGAGAAAGGATGGGAAAATTACTTTAATTTTCAACATTTGGATTTGTTTCTTTACAATGTGGGTTCTCTAGCAGCAGCAGGAGCAGGCTTACATTAAAGAGGACAGCAGGAATTCCCACAGCACAGGAGATTAATCAATTTTCTGAAATTATTCCTGGTTGCAGATGTCCAATTTGAAACACATTTAAAGAGTCACGTTTTGCTATGCGCAGAACTTGTCTCAAGGATTTGGTACTTTAATATTTAAATGGACAGTCAGAAGTAGTAGGCACTTCAAAAGTAAGACCTTAGGCTTCACTATTCAAATAAAGAAGCAGACACACAAATATGCATTAAAAATGTATAAAAATATAAAAATATCTATATAAAAATACATAAAAAATTCTTCTGCAATTCAGCTATTCCTACTTTTACTATTTCTAAATATTATGCATGTGTCATGTAGAAAAAAAAAACCAATCTGTGTCAGGAGAAAAAAAAACAACAACAACAAGAATCAGCAAAGGAATTACCCTAAAACCTTCAGAAAAAAAAGCCAAGGGGTATTCCATCCTAATGATATATAGAAATAAATTTGCAGTTTTCTTCGGTTTTCTTCTCAAGTAACCACCTCCCACAGCAACTGCCACCACATGAGGAGAAAGAAATCCCTGAAATAAGCAGTCCTATTTTCACCTCATGAAAAGGAAACCTGCTGGGGAAGACCATGCCTACAGTACACTTGTTAGGACTTTATAGGAGAGTTGTGGATTGAAATATTCATTCTAAATTAATTTCTTGTGGTCAGTATTGAGTATGGATGTTCTGCACTATCCTAGCAGCTACAAATTAATAAATATTCTGGTTTTATAACAGTTTCACTATGATTTGGGGTTTTTTTCCCATGTTTTATTTTTTATTATTATTTTTCTGTGCAAATCCTTCTTTCTTACTTTCTGTAACCACTCATTGCTCTGCTTAGAAGGCAAGAAATGACTTTTCTGTGCAGCTTAACTAAAACTTGTCAAAAATGAAAATGTCACCTGTACTGGTATAAGTACTCTTTGTATTCAAAAATATTCTATAAACACAGCCCCATTTACACATTTCTCAAATAGGTACCAGTTATCTCTTATGAATCTAGGAGGGAAGGAAATCTCAGCAATATTAGCTATCTATATGCATGGCAGGAGACAAGCAAAAACAGAAATTCACATTGAGAATTGGCATAAACCTTTTTCCCTTCCTATTTTTCCTTAAGACAGCCAGGAATAGGTGACAATTACAGTTGTCCAATAGTCTTACAGCCAATGGTTGTCTTTATCCACATTATAAAAGGATGTGAGAGCTATTAATGAACTCTCTGGTCTTCCTGGACTCATAGCAATGTGTTTTATTCCCATAAAACCCATTTTTAAAAAACCTGAAGCCCCATGTCCAACCCAACCTGCTCAGTTCCTAAAACAAAAGGAACTTTCTCTCCTGAGGGAGAAAGGAATAGTCGAAGACAATCTGGATTTTAAATCTCATTGGGCAATCACCCATCTGAGTTTTGCTCTTTGGGAATTTTCTTGGTAGGTTGGTTGGTTTTTTTACATCATTTTATACAGCAGCACCAAGGATCCATTTGGGGCTGGCAGGAGAGGAGAATTTCCAAAGCCTCACTCTGCAGGTGCCGTGCTGCTCCAGCTCCCTAACAAAACACCTTTTTTCATCACTGGTCTTGCTCTGTGCATTACTTTAAAGGCCTATAAATGTCAATTTACTGCCATTACAAAACCCACTTCTCGACCACAGTGAAATTCTGTTTCCGTAGCCCTAAGTTCCTACACCAGGTGGATAAATTTCCATTTTATTTACCCAGCACTCAGTAAGATCAGCCCAGCAGAGTGAGGGATTCAGTGACAGCTGTCCCTGGGATGGGGCTGTTGCACGGAGGTTTTAAGCAGTGCTGGTACCCACCCTGAGGGCAGACAGCTCTTTAGAGAATAAAAGGAAGTTATTTTTCCAAGGAAAGCTTTAGAAGTACATCTTCCAAGACCTAATGTTCTGTTGAAATAGATACAGTGGTGGAAGCTCCCTGTGGTGGTGACTTTCTTTGCTCTTTTTACTACATCCTTTTCTAAATCTTCCTATAGATTTCATTTTTTTGGCTGGCACATTGGAGTAAAAATCATGGTTTGGGAGTTCCAGGTTAGGAGGAAGGTTATCAAATTGTCATTGATCAGTTTACTTGCTGATCTACCTTTCCACTCCACATTTTTTTGTGCTCAGCATCAGTGAAAGAAAGGAGTCAGAGGACAGGCAGGGAGATAGGGGAACCAAGCCCTCTGTGAGTAAAACATTAACTTCAGCAGCAGAAGAAACAGAGGTCATGAAAGAGGAGCAAAATACAGGCACAACAGCAAGACAATCCCTTAGAACTCTATCAGGGAGAAAACTGCAATGAGGGACGAGAGGAGCTCAGGGGCAGTGAGGTGAAACTCAGAAGTGGAACAAGCAGAAATGGGTATCACAGAGATAAAGAATCAAGAGAGTTGAACACACACTTTATCAGCCCTTGCTGCAAATATGTGACTTAAACTCGTGGCAAAGTGCCTGTGCTGCTGCAGAGCATCCAGCTCAGGCAAAGGCCACACTGAACACGCCTGACAATAATCCATGCCCTGGCACAGAGACACAGCAAATAAAGATTTGGGGTAGATCAAGATATGGCCACTAAATGACTGCACTCACAGCATTTAAATTTGTTTCACAATTGTGAAATGCTTTATTCCATCAGCATTTATATCTCTGCCTGTCTGCTTTACTCCAGTTCTGTGCCCATTTATCCATCCTGCTACTCCCAACACAGAAGGGATAATCCATCAGGAATCCTGATCATCTATTCCATTTATCTGAGCAGCAATCACACCCTGCATTCATGGACAGCCTGTGTCAAATCTGGGCTCCCTGGGGATCCAGGGGGGCACAGGTTAAACATCAGAGAGCTTGGTCCAAGCTCAGTGCTGCAAAAACTTCTGCTAAAAGTGGTGGTTCTTTCAAGGAAAGCAAATTAACAAGTGTGACACTGTCCAACAGATGTGCACACATTAAGTTATTTTTCCATAGGTCAGTGTGATTATCACATAAATAAATCTCTCTGTGTGTGTATGGAAAATCTCTGCTACTAATCTCAGTAAACCTCTGAAGAGGAATTTCAGTTTTAGGAAGACATGGCTGTAGCTTCCAAATATAAACCAGAGATTTCCTTCTTGTGAGAGCCTAGACCATCTATTCTGCCAGAAGGGTTAAAGACAATAATAATTAAAATATCTACTGCTAGTTCATGCATAATTTTTTTTAAAATGCACTTTCCAAACCAGACCATATGTTCTGTATGCAGTATTTAACACCCAAATGGTATCATGTCTACAGATCTATATAAAAATTATACAAAATTATATAAAATAAAAAAGAGCCAAACTGATTATTAGCAAGGTGGTTTATAAATGAAGTATTTTTTTTTCAATTTTATTACTGATAAGAGCCTAAGACTTCCTTGTGGCATTCAGCAGTATTGTGTATAAACTTATGCATGGCCATGCAGAAATATTTGAGTGCCAATTCTCAATGTGTAATTATGAAATAAAATTCATGTCAGAGAGACATTTCCTTGAAGTTTTCAAAGCAAAGAGAAGAGGCTGGGGAAGGTTTTTTAGTTCACACAGGACTATGGAGAAACAGAGCCACAAAGCTATTGTGCAGAAATTCAAGTCTCACCTCTACCTACAAATATTTCAACAAGCTATTTTCTTAAAGAAGAAATTAATGATGAAAGGAGTGAAAAAAGACACTGTGTCACTGCCAACCCTCACAAAAGCTTGGAGGAAATGCAATGGGCTGCCTAGGCCAATATGAAAATTGGGATGGAACCTTTCAAGTTCCTAAAATATTTGTAAAGTCAAACTTGGCTCACCAAACCTGTTCAGACAGGACTGCAGGAAGGGGACTCCAGCTGCTGCTCGTGGTGCACAAAGAGGTGAAAGGTTATTATTTACCAGCCTCAAAAACTGAGTTCAACCCACATTTGTGTGTCTTGTGCATCTACTCCCTCGTGTCTCCAGCACAGAACTGAGATAGACACAGTGCAAACTTAAAGCTAATTTTAGTATTGAAACATTAGCCTTTGCTGTCTGATAATTAATAACACAGTGTTTGGTTCAACAAGGATATAATTAAAGTCTCAAATGCAAGCATTATAAATTACAGATACTTTGGGATTATAAATCTCTGAAGTGTTTTTTTAATGAAAATAAATTGAACTGACATTGTTTCCAGAGGAGTTGACTCATTTCACCTTCACTCTCAGTATCTGATTAAGTTCTGTGTCTCTTGGAAACATTTGAAATATCTTCCCAGCAAGCATGAGCTGAGTACCACCCAGTGTCATAAAGCAAGGCACCACAAAATCCATCACTATTGGCTGTGTGCATAACCTGAGTGCTCGTGGAGATTTAGTAACTTTACATTAAAGGCTGAAATAATTACTTTGGGCTTCATGGATACATGAATATTTCTATTATGCTACTTGATCATCCCTAAAATTGCAACTTTATTAAGAGGTTCCCAGCACAATAACCTGGTCCACTTTGATTAAAGGAGCTGCTTTCCATTTCTGTCATAAAACACAGATGACAGAAGCAGGGTAAAAGAAGCTCAAGACTCAATTGATACTATGGAGAAGAGAAAGTAAATGGAAATTAAAACAATAATAAAGTGCAATGGTATCTACTTTCTCAAAAAAAATTGTACAAATACTTTAATCTGAAATGTCTGATTAAATGGGAATATGGCTCATCCTTTTCTATGTCATAAAGCAAGGATTAATTCCACCTAGCAGACATTTCATTTTTTCTTAATGGGGATAACCAAAGTCTCAAGCAACCTTAAATCTTCACATCTATTTACATAAAAAACGTGCTGAAGTTACTAAAAGTATTTCTATCTTTTAAAAGCTTATTGTATTATGAGCAAAATTTAGAAAGAGTCAAAAAACAAAGAGCAGAACTAACAACTGACACTTAAAAGAATCATGTATTTTCTGTATGAACCAGGCAAATAGAAGATATTTCAGTTTTGACCAAAAGGGCAGGACAGGTTATACAGAATTTGGGCTATGAGTGATAAAAAACTCCAACAAATATTTCAGTCATTATTAATTTTCTATTTTGCACCTGAAGTACTTTTGCTAAAGGAAATATTGCACCCAGGAGCCTGTCCCAGACATTCCAGCACAGGAGGAAGGACAGCTGGGAGGTGAAAGAAGTGTTCAGCTGAGGAACTCTGCTCTCTGAAACATCTGACACCCTCTCCTGTGGAGTTGAAATAAGAAATAGCAACTGAAGGTTATTTCATGATAGAAATCCTGCCACGTCATTGGGTAAAATCTCTCTCTGCAATGAACCTGAGCTTATATTTCAAGTTTGATCTCTCAGCTGCTTCCTTTTCTCTGGCCTGCTTTATTTTTATAAAATTTGGCCCTTCAGATCCTTCCTCTCTCTCTCTACTCAAGAGCATGTTACTGCTGGTGTTCTGTCACAGGAATCAGAACAAAACAAAGGTGGAACTAGAAAATGTTCAGGGATAAAAATAAGCAATTTCTGATAAATTACGTGGTAAGGTTTGATCAAACCCAGAACCATTTATGTCTTTGAGCACTTTTAGTCTGCTTTGCTAGTTAAAAAAAAAATCAAAACAAATAATTACTGATTTTTCATAAATTTAGCAGTAAATAAAAATTGATGGGCAAATATTGCTCTTTTAGGTCCAAAACACAGAGGGTACAAGGAAACCTTCCCAGCTGCAGATGCTTTAATTTGACTTTGGAAAATGCCACAACTCTGTCCAGTCAGGATTCTGCTCTGTAATTATCAGACTCCAAACTGCTCACAGCCCCATGTGGTCCCGTGGAACACTCCATCATCCTGGCATCCCACAGGAAAAAACTGCAGCAGCAGCCTCTGCTCCAGCTGATTCTCCAAAGCTGCCATAATAGCATCTGCTGGGAGCAGCAGAGAAATTCAGGGCCTTTGGCAGATGCCAGAGAAGGGTTCTTTGTGTGTTGGACCCAGAAAGAAAGAAAAAAATACAGAAAAAATAGGGGTGGAAAAAAAAAGACAGAGTCTCCCTAAGGACTAAAATGGAAATAACCTAAAAACTTAGGAGGAAGACAGATCCTTCTCCACTTCTAAATCCAGATTTCCCCTTCCTAAAAGGCTCTCTGATTGTATTAAAAAGAAAATCATTACTGAAAATAATGAGCAAACTTCCCAAGCACTTGGCAAAGCACCCTAAGCCCTTTACATGGATCTCCTATGAAGGAGCCATGAAAGATTGCCCAGAACACTCAGCAGAAATTGAGGTGACGTATCTGAAGAGGAAAAATATTGCTTTTTATTATGGGAAAATCTCAATTGGAGGAAGAATTTCAAAACCATTCAAACTTTAATAAAGCATTCATTTCTAAAAGACTGAGTCAGTGCCCAATTAACACTAAAGAAAATTAATCTTGTTTTCTCGCAAAATACATTTCAATTCAAAATAAATACTGCTGGGCAGAGAAACACAGACCCTAAAATAAACAAAAGTGCAAGAAGGAACTCTCTGCACTTCCATTATGATCTTATTTTCTCTGGAAAATTAGATTTCTCACACTATGCATGTATCCCTTCATAAAAGCAAGGAAATTTCAGAAACTTTAGGAATGTCAGATAGTTAGAAAAAAAGATTATACACATTCACTGAAATAGGTACATCAACCTCCACAGAAATAGTCTTTTTTGGAGAAAAGCAATGTATCATTACCTGCCCCCAAAATCTCCATCTCCTGTGCTATACTTAGGTTTTCACAAAACTCATTGAGGATTTATTCTTATGACAAAGTGGAGCAAATTATTACCACTGACAGGCTGCAAAGATTGTTTAGCTGTGTGCCAGTGTGCAGTTTTCCAGTCAGATGGATCACTGCAGCTCCAAATGCTGAAATGGAGAGGAATAGCTGCTCTCTGTGCAAAGTGACTCACTAGAACATAATTTTTCCAGCAAAAAATAAACTCTCCCGAAAGGTTAACTGATGTAAGCACTTCATAAAAAAGGTGTATTCATGTCAGCAGCTAAACCCTTGGCTGAGCTGATGCTGTTGCCTCTCAAGTGATCTTTAGCATTGCTTTAAAGGTACTTAAAACTTAACAAATGTAATAATTAAACTCGAGCTTCAAACTCTTTGGGGTTTAGAACTTTCTCTTCTGTTTCTGGCAGCTACTGAGGGACACGAGCACTGTCACACTGACAAAGAAAATAACCCACCAAATGAGGAGGAAGGCAGAGATCCCTCTCCACTTCTAAATCCAGATTTTCCTCTCCTATAAGTCTCTGTATGAAAAAGAAAATCATTACTGAAGTGTAATGAGCAAACTTCCCAAGAACTTGGCA
Source organism: Alethe castanea (assembly GCA_024734035.1). Classification (NCBI taxonomy): domain Eukaryota; kingdom Metazoa; phylum Chordata; class Aves; order Passeriformes; family Muscicapidae; genus Alethe; species Alethe castanea. The sequence goes on from JANRGV010000023.1 coordinate 17,640,280, forward strand.
AAACAACCTAAGCCCTTAACATGGGTCTCCTATGAAGGAGCCATGAAAGATTGTCCAGAGCACTGGGCACTTCAGAACACTTCAAATATGAAAATATTGCTTTTTAATATGAAAAATATTGCCTTTTTACTGTGGGATACAGGGATCTGGCAGGGACAAGTCCTGTAGACACTCAAAAGAGAAAGCAGCATTGCTGGGCTGTGCTAATCCCAGGTAAGGGGTGCAAGAACCAAAAGCCAAGAATTAACTTTGAACTGAGAACATCTACGTGTGGAGGGAGGGATTATGCAGATTATCTGTGAATATGTGGATGTAAATGTGTATCTGTGCACGTCAGTGGAAGCTGAGGTATCTGCTGTAAATCACTGTTCTAGCAGGCTTCAAGAGCAGCTCCCACATGGCTGGGTTTTTTTTCCAAAAAGTTGTCCCAATTCCTTATTTTTGTGGATGATCAGTGGCCATCAAAAAGCTGTTTTCTGTTCATAGACCAACTTTTAGCTCCCTGGAAATTTAAATAATTCAGTTTCCAGCCACCATATATATTTACTAGATCAAGTGGCTGGTTGGGATAACTGAGCAGTGACCAGTTATTTAACACTCAGTTACTCAGTTTAACACTCAGTCATTTAGTTTCTTTTTTAAAAATTCTTTTTATACAGGTTTTCAGAAGAAGCAATAAGGATTGCTAGAACCACTGACAAATTACACATTTTAGGAAGTGCTTTTACTCTCCAAGAAATCAAACAAGAGAACTCTCTTCAGGCTGAAATCTCCCTATTTTATCTTCATTTCTTTTCTCAAAAGTATTTTACCTTCTCTTCCTGTACCCTGCAGAAAATTAAGCCATAAATCCTGAATTGACTGGGTGTAAGTAGAAGGGTATATGGAAATGCAAATGGGTTTCTATGAGCAGCACTGGTTTTAGACTGAAGCCATCACAGCCAAAAGGCAAGAGCAGCCTGGGAAGAGGGGGGTGGAATTTTGGGAGGTAGAAAAGTCAGGAGGGTGAATCTGTCTGCTGGAATTTCAGCCCTGGGAGCTCTCTGATGGCCCTACCACAGCAGGCAGATTTTCCTGGCTAAAACCCCCAAACACTGAGGACACTGCAGAATTCCTGCCCTGAGCCCTCCAGGTGCAAATTAAAGAGCTCCCCTTTATCCCCTCACCTCTTCTGTTCAAGAAAGCATAAAGCAATATAATCAAATTCCAGAGCAATATAATCAAATTCCAGAGCAACAGAGCCCAGTGGATTTGCTTGCCTAGACCCCCAAATTCCTAAACACTTATGCAATTAAAAAAAAAAAAATAGATTGGGATATGACAAACAACACATCTATATAAATAAAAACAAACATTAAAACTAAAAATAAAGACAACTATTAATTTACATAATTAAAAAAATTACAACTTGACAGCATTCTATATTTTTTTTCTATTTATGTAACAGAATGCCATGGAAGGAAGGCCATGTCAGGCACACAGAGCAACAAGTGCACATTAAATTATTTCTGCACCACAATGAGTAAGGTGGGATGCAGAAAACAGCTACAAGCAGGCGTGTTGACAGTGCAGAAATTTAAATTATAAACACTTAAAAGCACTCACTAATTCCTACACCTCCTGTCTTTGCCAAGAGGGGTTGGGCAGGATGACCCTTGAGGTCCTGATATTTAAATTCTGTGATCTCTTGGTGCTGTTCAGGTCAATGGTTCAGCTCCAGGCAATCAGAATTTGAGCACAAGCATAGGGTTAAACCCATGTTCACATCTAACAATCAATTCAAAGTAATAAATTAGCAGAGAAGCATCTCTAGAATCATAAGTATTTTTTAAAAGCCTGCTATAAATGATTCAACATCAGAAGAAATCTGCAGGAATGCTGATTAGAGGACAAGGTTGTACAAGCACAGTACAAAATGTGATTAATTTCACAGTAATTAACACCATATGCAGCTTATGCATCACACAGATCAGTATATAAAAAATGTTGTTGAAAACACATTTGTACTTAAAAAATAAAAAAATTTTAAAAAAAAATCACAAAATGAGTTATTGAGTGCTTTTAACCAAAGCCCAGCTTGCCTTTGTGTCACAAGTCCCATCCCAATTCCCTGCTTTTTCTCCAGATGATCACAGCTCTAAAGTGGTTTTAAATTGCTATTGTATGAAAAGGCAAATTATTTTAGGAGGTTAGAAGTCATCCTGTCACCCTGTAATTTCTTTAATTACAACACTGTGTAGGTGGAGAATGTGAAAAATCTATGGAAGGTGTTAGAGAAGAAGTTGGATATTGTCTTCGCAGAACACATAAAGACAAATGTGAGAGAGGATTAAAGCTCTGCCTGTTACTCACAGGCTGGGGGTTAAAGTGCTGCTCTAAACTGCTCCCAGAACATCCTGATCCAGCTCCTGGTGCCTCCAAGGATGCTGCCACACACCAGGTGAGGCAGCTGCTCCTTTATTCCATGCTCCATAATTTAATTCATGGAAGGCAAGCATGAGTAAAGGCTTGTGGAAGAGTTTCAGCATTGTCTGGGAATAAGCAGAAGCCTGACAGGCCTTTGCCCAGCAAGGATTTATTTGCCTCCTGCACTTGCAGAACATTCAGCTGCTCGTTAATAAGAAACAAGGAGCTATGATGCAAGATTTATACAGCAAGAATGAAGGGATTTGTTAGCAGGATCCTGATTATTCTGTAATGAAAGTCTAATGAAACTAATAAAGCTTTATCACAGCCTGCAGGGATCTTGCCAGAAGCCAGGCAGAGTGTGGGAATCAGGTTGTGGGGGGTCTTCAGAAAGTCAGGAGAGGAGCAGGTCCCACTCCAGGCAACCCCAGCCTGTACCAGAAATGCTCATTCCACAAGTACAGCTGGTCATTTCCTCTCCAGACACTGCTGAGAGCAGGACAGGAGGGGCCGGGGTAAGGACCAAGCCCAGCAAAGTCCCAGGAGCCTGCACTGGAAGGTCACTGCCTACAAATCGTGGAAAACTGAAATTCCCAGGCTGTAGCCATGAGTACAGGGCATGGATGTGGCTGCTGCATCAGGGGGATGCTGAGGGGGGTACCTGGGCAAGCAAAGGGGTCTGAGAGGGTCACAGTCACTTCTCCAAGGGCTGCTGGAAAGGCCAGATCTCCTCCCTCAGAGAGGAGGCTGAAGGGGATACACAACTAACATTTTCAAAATCATGGACTCAATACCAGAATGGAGAACTCTTAACTGCAAAATCCTGCCCTACCAACACACACAGAGAAGTGCAGAGGGAGAGATGTAACATCCCTAATCCATCAGGTGTGCATGCAGGAGAAGCAGGAGGAGAAAGGCTGAGCAAGAGTGCCTTGGCTCACACAACCACCCCAAACGGTGATTTTAGTCCAAAACACCAATGCTGGAGACCAAAACTTGGCCTCCATGCACCAGTGTACCCAGCAGGGCAGTTCTGCTCTTAACTCAGGCTGTGGGAGAAAAAAGGGAGAGTCCTTGGGCTAAATTTGCCAACAGGTTGACTCCAGACCCCTCTCCCCTGCAGGAGGATTTTGCTCTCTCATCAAATCACGAGTGCAGCCCTAACTCCAAGGGGTACAGAGAAATGCAGAAGCAGGCTGCTCGTGCTGCCACAACAATTAATAGAGCCCACGGCCAAATGCACAGCTCCTGACAGCACAAAAGCCCTGCAGGCTCAGTGGACTGCATGCTCTGGAGTGTTTGATGAGCTCGTGGGCACCGCTGAGCGTGCAGAGCACTCGGACGGGTTTATCCTGCAGAAGGGCACAGACCTGGAACCACAAGTGTCAGGGAACACATCCTTCTCAAGTGGCACTTAATTCAGAGAGTGAATTAATTAGAAGTTAATTAGACAACTTCCCAAGGACCAGCTAGAAGAATTGCTTTGGGTGTACTGGAGTTAGTGCTGATAAAGCAGGATTGCCTTGTTAATGAAAGAAGTCTGTGTTAATCATGATAGGAAACAAGCAAATAGCTTTTCCCTTTCTGAGGATCACTCCCACCAATACACTGCTGCTCACAGGGAAAAGACAAATTTTCCTCCCCTCCAAGGGAAATATTTGAATGCTCAGAAGCTCAGCTCACTGGCTGTGTAACATCTCACATGCAGCGCTCACATCTTTTTCATATCACAAAACTACCCTCAATTTGAGCTGTACAGATATACTTGTGTATTTCCCAAAACATTATTATACATCATCTTTTCCTTATCAATATTTATTTCTTATAAGAGATTTTCGAATAGGTATGAACAGGATGCACTTTGCTTTCTTTGGCAGTGATAAACACGCATTTATGAAAGAATAAAACCTTTTACTGAACTGCAACACAAATCAGCTCATTCTTTCTTAACTTCTGAGAGACTCTATCTGCAACCTCCACATCATCCGAGGAGAAACAGCTCCATCTAAAGGGTAATTGGCTGCACAGCCCCCTGCCTCGTGTTTGCCACACCAGCTGTGCAAACACCAGGAGCTCTGGGATGTTTGGGCTGGGCAGGGAAGGGGGGGATTGGAAAGCCAGGTCCTAGAGCTGGGGAGAAGCTGATTTCTCTGCCTGAACAGGAAACTGATTCATTTGTTCTCCCTTTGAATCACCTATTTATCAGATCTCATTTACCTGGCTTTCCTGGTAAGTGATTTTTGGTTTGCAACCTACTATCCAACATCAAACAAACAACAGTCATGAATTTTGAGCCAATTTTAAAAGAATCCAGAATCTCTTTTAAGTGTCCTGTCTTTGAAAGCCATCCAGAAACCTCTTAAATTCTATTGACTTGAAAAGAAGTACACCTCCAAAAGTGACTTTTGACTTGTAAATATCTGATAGCTAATACTGGAAATCTAGTAAGAATTTTGAACAAACAAGTTTAAGAAACACATTCCCAGCTCTAATGATATTTATTTTTGAAAAATCATGGTTTAGCAGTAGGCTTCCTTCATCAACCAACAATTCTGAACTTATCCTGACAATGGTACCATGAAGGTTATTCTCAATATGCATTTTCCAGTATTAAACCTGGAAATTTCCCTTTTAGTCCTCATTTCACAGTACAGCGAGTTTAGCCACAGCTAAGAACAAAAATAGGACATTATTTCACACAACTTTAAGAATACTCTGATTAGAGGTTTCTAAATTATTTTAGGCTCTCATGCCTCTGCAATCCTGAGCACAATTGGTGCACACTGTCAAAACAAAAGCAATGTTTTAATAAAGCCCTGCAGAGAGGATGAGGTGCTTGGGGACTGTGGCCATAATTACAATCTTAATGGGCATTAAGTTAATAATGATGACAAAACCCAAGCTTTTCAGAAATCAAGTAGTGCTCATTGTGACTATTCAGTCTTTATTGAAGTGAAACACTTAATCTAGATACAATATTAGGAACCAGAGAGGAAAAACCTGATTCTGTTCCAGGTAGCAGAATATTCTCAGTGGGGACAGTTATACTCAAAGCAATTTCAGCAGTGCAAGTTTGGATTCCTGGCTTTTATTTAACCCTACTTCAGCTATATTCTGGTTTAGATCTAACTTTGCCTTACTCCAGAAACACTTCATTTCATAACGGCTCTAATTGATAAAATAGGTGAAGTGTCTGTAATGTATTCAACATAGCTTGGAAAACAGTGAATTGAGAAATGACACAGCCAACAGTGAAAGTGGTTCTGGACACTTCTTGATTCCATGGGATGAAAAAAGCCATCATCCAAATCATTTAGGGAGTACCTGAGCTATCAAGTTAGCAGGCTGGATTTGGGGTTTTTTGGGTGAGTGTGGGGTGGTTTTTTTGTTTTGTTTTTTGGGGTTTTTTGTGGTTTTTTTTTTTTCATGTGTCCCAGATCCCCACAGTGCCACTTTCCTGAATCTGTAGCATTCCCACAATTTACTACAACTGTGTCATAGTTCTGTACCCACAGCACCAAATTCTCACAATCTGCTACTCTGCACCAAACTGCTCACAGCAATTCCTCTTCATCTCCTGTCTAGGAAAGAGAACTAGCTTCCTTTGAACACACAGAATGAAATCTGAATCACATCTCCCCCTGATTAACCATCATTAGGAGAACAGCAGCACCCAGAGGCATCTCCCAGAGTCCAGCAGGACTGACACCAACCCAGACCAAAAATCCTTGTAAGATCACCCTGCCCATAACTGCCTTGTTTATCCCTTTTGCAAGTTCACTGATGTGCATTCAGAGAACAGTGCCTGTGCATCATTTTGGGCTATTTCAGAGAGGGAAACAGGTACATAATTGAGTATAACCACTCCCTGCTTTTTGCAGCACTGTGATGGTTTCAAAGGAAAATTTTACAAATTATTCCCATTAGCACAAAGTCCTGCTGATGACCAAGAACAGGCACAGGAGGAGAGGGGTCAGAATCAAGCCAGATGTTTTATGAAGGTTTTCCAACATCCACAATTCTAATTTAAGCTACTTAGGGCATCTTCTATGCCTGTTGGATTTCTGTCTTCAAAACAATCCTTCATACAACAAATATTTGAGACAATGCAGCTTAGAGAGATTTTGCAGAGACTGCTGTACTCAAATCTCATTGTTCATCAAGTCTGGAAAAATATTAGTAGCTACAGTCCCAGTCTAAAATAAAAATATCGTGTGTTGTTTCTTAAACTCAATTTTAAGGAAGCTTTTTTCAGTTTTAACAGCCACCTAAACATAGTTTGTACAACACTTGTGACTGCATTGCCTGTTCTCAATAAAACCACCACAAAACTATTAAAATAGATCAGTATTAGATCAGTAACACATTAGATCAGTAGCAAACTGCAAGGTCCTAATATGCTAACAAAAAATGCAATTCAACTCCTTCAAGGAAGTAATTTTCCACTTGTGTAAGCCTCAGGTTGATGGAGAGTTAAAGTTAGTTGCTAAAGAAAGACTGATGGGCTGAAATTCCTTCCCTCCTGCAAACAAACTTGAAACAGGAATGTGTGATTAGGACAACATAGAGCAGCTAGAAAAATAATAAATTGGTAGATTAAAGTGCTGAGCATCAACCAGGAAAGATTTGTGATCTGGACATAAGTGCTGCAACTGGCCAGTGCAATTGTAACAGCAATAGGAGCTGCAGAGAAGTGAGGAAATCCTAGCGTGGTCTTTTTTAGTTCCAGTAGGCAGCAACTGCAAACAGTCAGTTTTGCCTGATGTTAGATTTGTATAAGATTTTTATTAAATACATTCTCTTCCTGTCAATTTACTATTCATTCCAGGCATCACATTTAAACAGCTTTCTTCTCTTTTGGAGACAGGAACAGATTTACTTATAAGAAAATTTGGTTAATTCAGGCTTTACCAGTGGTTTCATGCTTCACTTTCTTATCCCTTCTCTGGGTTTCCTGCTGGCCCCACACTGAGTAAAGGAACCTGGATTTTTATGGACTACTCAAGCCCAGTGAGCAGCTAGCATGCTGTGCACACAGCCTGCATAAAACATTCATACAGCAGAATTAAAGTCTTCTGCTAAATCCTTTATTTGAGTTCAGCATGTCTCTCCCCCTCAGAGATTCCGCAAACACAGAATTTTTACATTAAATATTTTCTTTGGATTACCTCGAAGCCTACATGAAATCAGTTCCATCTGCACATGGATTCATAATCAGGACAATATATGGGCACATATTCTCTGGGACTCTTAAAGGGCAATGAAACCATCAGAATTTACTCTCTGCATTGTAAGGCTGGAGAGGTTGGGTTTTTTCTCCCCTCTCCTCTTTGCAGATTGAGGTAAAAGTCAGTAACTCCTACATTCACAAAAATACAGAGCAACTCTTCACTGCCTTGAATATCTCCATTAGAGCTGCAGAACAAAAGTGGTACTTTAGGACAGTGGAACCTGAACAAAATAAACCTTAACTCAGGGAAAATTCCATCATGCTGGAGGAATTAAACACCTCCAAGGTGTTACATCTCACTCCTCAGGTGCTGTTGAGGCACTTGATCAGTCCCTGGCTAATGTCAAAGATAAATTGCACCTCCACTTACAGCTGAATCCATAAAGAGAAGTGTTAATCATTAATATCATTAATATCCTGTGTTACCAGCATCACAGGAGGAGCCAACCATCATTACAGCATCAAAATATCCCAGAGGTGCCCAGGATGTTTTCAAAGTGTACCCAGCCATGCCAAGTTATCCCAAATCACACCTCAAACAATCCTGTGGGGCTGACTTGGAATATTGATTGAATGTATATTCAAATTTGCTGACTGATCTCTGGTTCCTTCACAAAACCATCCCCACATTATTTACATTATTATTACTTATATGATAATGTTCCCTGATAGGATTGCAAAAATGGAATCTCTCTCTTAAAATACACAAGAAAAGTAATTTTTTCCAGTATTGTGTCCTGTCACTTGGCTCCAGAATTGAAAAGGAGCAACTGAATGAGTTACTGCAGCAAAACTATTAAGCAAGGGAAGCTCCAACTTCCTTCACACAAAAATTCAATCCATTTAAAGCTGGTACAACACCTTTTCATCTCCTCTCCAATATTATGACTTGGGAATGATGGCATCTTGCTCCCTTCCTGGTTATACAGTATCTGAAATTGCCAGCTAACAAAAAAAAAAAAAACAAAAAAAAAAATACAAAAACCTGTGTAATCCAGAGTCACTGAATGCCTCTTAGAAAATATATCTTCTTCAAATAATATGATGGACTTACTGACAGACTGTAAAATATGAGTCCTATTTCAATTTAATCAGTTCTAAGGGCTAACAGGAATACTTCTCACAACATTGTTAATTTAAAATCATTCTGAGGCCAGGAGCTGCTCCCAGCTGTCCTGTGCAAGAACTGTTGGTTGTGTATCACTGCTGCTGAGTCCCACATTCTCCTCCCCTTCTCCTAAAACTATAAAATCCTACAAGGATGGCTTTTCCAACTCTGAAACAGTCAAGATTTTGACAGAAGGAAAATGTTCCATAGTAAAAATGTTCTGGTTCTCTCAAAATGGAATATTTCACTTGGCACTTCTTTGCTCAATGTTTTCATTCTGAATTATTTGGTACTGACTTTTATTTTGTGACCATCTGCATTTATTCAGGAATGGCTGAAAGTCCCATTTTTGTGTCTTTAGTTGCTGTTATCTCCCACAGCAAAGCACAAAATCCTGTTTCACTGGATTGCTGATGCAGAGACAACGTGCTCTGAGCAGCCTGTGCTTCACTCCTGTGCTGATACCTCAAGATTACACAGCAGAAAAGTTTCAAAATGACAAAAAACCCCAAAAATCTGTAGTTTTCCAGTATCTCATCCCCTAGCATATACTCAATCTCTAGAAAATTCTGTAAGAAGCTGCATTTTGCTGTATCCAGTCCCAACCAGGGAATCATGGACAAAAACAAACTGTAACTACATCAACTCTGATCACTGATTTTATGTGTGATTTTATTACTTTATAATGCAAACAGCAAGAACTTGCTTGCAACATGGAAGTTAACACCATTTCCTCCCAAAATTAACATTTATTATAGAATCAGACAAAAATTGACAACTGGAGACCTTCTGAAACTATTTTAACCTTTCTTGTTCTTCAGGAGGAAGGAGACTCATAACCAACATCATAACTCTGGTACTGGACAGCTTTATTTCTCTCTGTGTTGGGAAGCAGGAGAGGAACAGATTTTCAGCACTGAGGCAAATCAAATCTGTCTCTGAAGAATTAATTGGGGAAAAAAATTTAAAGGCATCATCAAGTTAAGAAGCATTGCAAGCAACTGAGGCCAGTGTAAATTTTCTTGTAAAGTGGTGCTTAATGTGAAAAGGCTCAGCAGTGCAATTTGTGATGTCCTTGGCTTCTTAGACATAGAGCATTAGCTCCACATTTTCAGTCTTTGGGGGAAAATACCTGTACACTAGTTAAAATTTCAATTTGATACTCAGGGTGGGAAAAAAATGAGCCTTTTAGAACTGAATTCAAAACAGGAACTGAGTTTTGTACCATTTCTATGTTTTCAGTGCTGAAAGAAATTAAGTTTTCAGTAGCTACAGCTTTATTTAGGCAAATTATATAAAATTGTATTGTTCTGCAGCAGTACTTGAAATGCCTACTAAAGCCTTGTGAATAAGGCTGAAAGAATAAAATCCAGATGTGAAAATACCATCACAACTGCCCAGCACCTTTGGCAGTTCATTTAGAAGCAATATAAGACATTAGGATGGGATTTAATCCTAAAACTTAGTTACCACTTTCTGTGTCAGAAATATTATTGTAGGAATGAGGGGCACCACCTTTACCTTTGTGAAACTTGCAGATGTTTGACAACTTTATCTTACAACAATCCACATTAATGTTATAACAAGAACCCCTGGGAAATTTCTCACAAGTGCTTCAGAGAGGTTGGACTTTTCTTCTGAACAAGCACTGGCAGAGACCCCAACTCATAAAAACTCTGATAAAACCAGGATATCTTTAATTATTCAAGGCTGTAAGTGTTTGAAATCCCTGCTTCCTTCTGAAACCACATAGTGGATATTTCCTAGCCCTGTTCAAAGTTCTGAAGGAAATAAAAATGCTACCCAAGAGATTCCTGTACTTTAAGTCAATGTTGAAAACTTCTTTCCATGAAACAACTAGATGATGAACAGACTTATTTTGGGGAGTAGTTTTTGGTAGTTGTTTTTAATTTTTTTTTTTCCTGTTGTAAACCAAACTCCTTTGTGTTTATCCCTGTGTGGCCTGAGGAGCAAGGAGTGAATTCTGCCATAAATTTCTGAATACACACCATATTAGTTATGCCAACCAAGCTGGGCAAAAATGGCCAAAATTCATTTAATCTCAGTCAAGTGTCACAAGGACATAATTCCTTAAAACTACCTTGTTGCTCCTCAGTCCACATCCCACAAAGTCACAGAGCCTTTACTTCATTGTGCACACACAGCTACAGACAATTTTCCAACTGCTGCTTTGACATCACAGTGGGTTTAATTTTAATATTCTATAAACATTGTTTTCATTGTTTGCTTTCCTGTGGTATCCAGACAGAAAAAAACACTGTACGGGCTCAGAGCACACTGCAGCCAAGGTCACTGCCAGTTTTGACATGGAAAGGTACCAGGGAAACTTTCATTTCTGATACAAGTTGTGGATAGAAAATATCTTCTTTTCATGGTTTTAGTCTGTACATAAACCATTCCTTCCAGTGACTGCTGGCATTCCCTAAAAATTGGCATTCCCTAAAAACTTCTCCATATGACAGTGACAACAACCTGGAAGTCTCCTTATAAGTTTATATCTCTACTGAAAATAAACTACTCCCTGGAAAAAAACCACAACTTCTGAAACACAAAACACTTTAAAAATAATTATGATCATTGATTCTTTAGACCTCAAAGGAAAACTTTATATTTGTAATGCAGCACTATCAGACTTTTAACAACATCTCCTGCACTTGAAGCATTAATTTATGAGTGGAGTAACAGGAAGAAAAACAACACTGAAACACTGCCACTGTGATTTGTTTTTTTTCAGGGAGAAGTCCACAGCACTGGAGATGATTTTCCTTCACATTTTTAAGCCTAGTTTCACAGAAGCCCATGCAGAAGCTGTTCTGAACTGCTCCCAGTGCAAGTGGAAAAAAAAGCCATTTAAAGATAAACTGGATACACCTCAAACTCGACTTAATGGCAAGTCTTGGGGGGATCTAATTACTTTCATTTCTAGAGACTGTTTCTCTACAACTCTGAATTTTATATTATTAGGGAAAATAAAAACAAGGAGAAGTTCAACACTAAAATAATTCTGTTTTCATTTATAACTAAATATAAGACCACTCTTAGACACAGGTAAAAACTCCAGTGTTTTAAAAGGTGTGGAGAGGGTGTGCTCATGGAGATGTCTCCTGACTGCAGATTCATCTATTTATTTACCACGCCTCTCTGTGGTTAAATGCAGGGGGAACCCCGCTGTAAGGATAATTGAGGATTCCAATAACAGCAGCTGCAAAGCGCTGGAGGGTGGAACGGGAAGGTTTCTGTCCAGGAGATGGTGCTGCAGCTCCAGGGCTGCGGGCGCGCACCGGGATGGAGAGAAACCGGGAGAGAAACCGGGAGAGAAACCGGGAGAGAAACCGGGAGAGAAACCGGGATGGAGGGATGGAGGGATGGAGGGATGGAGGGATGGAGGGATGGAGGGATGGAGGGATGGAGGGATGGAGGGATGCGAGGAGAGCAGGAGCAGAGGGAGGCATTCCCCAAACTCCCTCTCCCGGCCGTGCTCTCCTGGCACCCGCCCCGCTCCAGCCGTGCCCCCGCCGGGGCTCGGCAGGGCTGGAATTCCCTGGCACAGCAAGGGCAGGGAAGGGCCGGGCCCCGGAGCAGCTGAGGATGGGGCACAGGAGGGGATCCCGGCACAGCCTGCACACAGCTGCGGGGCAGGAGGAAACGCCCCTCGTACAGCCTGCACCGCCCTGGCAGGACCTGGGACCTGTGACACCTGTGCAGCAACACCTGCACACCTGTGCAGTGTCACCTGTGCAGCGTCACCTGCGCACCTGTGCAGCCCCACACAGAGCCTGGGATGCCCAGGTAAGGCCAGCACCACCTCAAGGCAGTGATGCAGGTACAGCCCACGTGCCTCAGGAAGCAGCAAGTGACACCTGTGCCAGGCAGGGGCTGCTCTCTCCCAGTTTAGCACCAGGAGTGCCTCAGTCCAGGTAAAGGTGTGAAATCCCCCTGCACACAGCTCACATCCCAGCCCAGAGCCTCTGCTGCCACACACAGGAAACATCCCCGCAGAGGAAACCTCCCTCACAGCATCACCCTGCCAAAGGAAACCAGAACACAGCTGGGGAGAGCAGCAGAGGCAGATTCATCTCCCTGGGCACACCCTGGGCAGCATCACCTCCAGCACTGACCCTGCAGAGCTCTCACACCCAGCAGCACACCCACCTTCCCACACTGCTGCAGGAGCATGGCACAGCCCTGCTAATGCCACGCACCTCCCATCTCCGTGGATTCCTTTTTTCCCCTCAGTTCTGGAAATCCCAGCCAGCCCTACTGGCACCAAGATGTGCCCAGCCCAGCCTGAGCTCCATCACTCACAGCACCAAACATTTTGGTGATGCTCAGGGCTGGGGTGAGAACATTCCCACAGCTGGCAGGAAAGGGGACAGCAGTGCCCGAAATTCTGGCCACGTTCCTGCCCCTGTCCCCCAGCCCAGGGGACAAACACTAAAACAATTCCGAACTGCACAAGTACGTAAGGAANNNCCGGTGCCGCGACCGCAGAGCTCGTGATGCTGCTGGAGGCAACACAAAAAAAAAAAAAAAAATTAAAAAAATAAAAATAAAAACAAATTACAGATTCTATCATACAAATCTCCCAGAATTTTTTTTTTTTAAATCATGGTTAGGAACCATGGCCTTCTCCAACCACGTCACCTCTGTGACCTCAGACCAGCCATGGTGACAATCCCACTGTCACAACCTTCCCACATCCTGGGGACTTGGTTCAGCCAGCCACAAGCAGTGCACCCAATGAGACTCCACCTCCTTAATTCTACAACAAACACACAAAAGGATAGCCAGGAAGAGCTTTCCAAACATCCTTTGCAGGTTTAAAGCAGAGCCACGCCCTCACCTATAAGGAACATTTTAATAAAGGTACTGACACATCAACCTGTCAGATGTATTTTTTCCATCTTTCTTTTCAACAGGATAATTTACAGGTGGAATGACAAACCTAACCATCAGTTTCCTCCCTCCAAACTAAATCTTCAGTTGTTACTAGACTCTGCCCACCAGAAACAATTTCATCTGAAAATAGCTGACTCAATTAACAACATCTTCCCAGAACATTTACTAGACATAAATAGCAAGAAGCCTCCATGCAAATCTACTGTGAACAGCCATTTTCCTTCCTCAAAGCTCACCTTTTGGGCAAATAAATGGACGCATTTTCCTCTGAAAAGATAAAGTATTTATCTGCCAACCTAGCTTCATGTGAGTGTCAGCCTGCAGAAATGTCCATATTGTACAGTTTATTCAGAAATTAAATTACTGCTGCCTTTGATTGCAGAAACTACAAAAATCACTGTAGTAACAAATGCATTACATATCCAACTATATAAAAAAACCAGATTTTTAAGAGATAATTTTCAATGGGGTAATTTTGAGCTGGTTTTTCTCATCTCAGAAACATCAAAGTCACATGTTTTCACAGCCAAGTCTTAATTGTTGTGTTTTGCAGACCTGTTGATAAAGCCTGCAGGAATTCTAATTAGCTGTGCTGCTGCATTACAGCTTCTGCTGGATCTGCTGCTGTTCTCAGCGTGGGCTCTCCTCTTGCAGCTTGCTCAGCCAAGGATGAATAGAACCACTGGAATCTTGGCTTTGATCCAAGCTACAAAACCTGAGGAATTTATTTATTGTTTTAATTGGCTATTTACTCATTCTCTCTAATTTTCCATCTCCAGCTTGCTCTGTTCAGAGAGTAAAAGAAAAATCTCGGTTCCTAAATATCAGAGAACTCCTTTGTAAATGTAATTTTGAATAATAAAGTATAGTAAAGATGAATAATAGTAATAAAGTGACAGCAATAAAGTAACAATAAAATAAAAGGGAATAAAAAGAAAGAGGCATTTAAAGTAATTACTCTGGATATTCAGACTTAGCATGAATAGGGAGAATTCTAATGAGATGTTAAAGAACTACTTTCATCTGCTTTTTGTAATGAACTATCTCCCAAGGAAAGAAGTTTTATTATACTGAAATTTGTAATTTTAATATCTCTATTTTTACACTAAAGTACTCAATAGTTCAAGTTTGCTGGGAGTAATTCATGAAATGAACTTTCTTATCCATTTTGAGATCTACAGAAGGAGTTAGTAATGGATGCTGGTCCAGCAGAGGTGAAAGTTCCCCTCCCATTTTTCTCCCAGAAGTTACATAATTCACTCCCACAATGTTTTCACAGCAAGGACCGGACACCAGCTCTTATTTTAAACAATAACAACAATACAACCAGAATGAAAGGAAGATGCTGCTTAACCCCACAGCTCTCCTCAGAATCACACCCACCACAGAGGTGCTGCTTCTCACTTGCTGCCATGAAGAACAGCAGGACTGCTCCAAGTAATTAATATGCTCAGATCACTAATTACCAAAAAAAAATAAGAAAAATTACAGCCTCCAACTACATTTAAAAGTGTCTTTCCATTAAAAAAAAAAAAATACAAACTAGTCACTGTAGTAGGCTGTTCCTGTCTCCTGCTATGGCAGTTGTGCACACAGCAGCAGTGATTTACAGCCCAGCTGTGTGACAGACAACTCAGGCTCTCTGCAAACTCTCCAGGACTCCTTCTTCATAAAAGTGGAGAGTGATTTAGCTGCATGAGTTCCATTAACATTAATGGGTGTCACATGGCCAAATCCCCATGCCCCACTCTAAAATGTTCTACCTCTGTGTAATTAGAAATCATCTTCTCTGAAGTGGCTTCCATTCTGCCTGGATGCAGAAAGGACAGCTCTGACAGGACACCCAAAAGTGACTTCCTACGATTCCAACCATTTCTCTCTTGCTTTCATCAGTCTTAGTTTTCCCTCTCCAAAGTATTTTGACTGCTAAATATAAATTGCATATTCTTTTTCTTTCACAAAAGACACAAAATTACTATAATAATAGAAATAGTAATAGAAATAATACTAATAAAATTAATATTAATAAAAATATTAACCTTTTCTTGCATAACAACTCAGTCATAAATCAGGTATTTGCACTCTTCCATTTCTTTGGAGCTGCTGCATCCCTTTGACCATATCCTGTGCAATGAGCTAAAAACTCAAACACACCTTTTTCCTAGGCCAGAGTACCTAGGTTTAATTTTTCACATCAGTTGCTGCAGTCAGCTTTTCTTCACCAGGCCAGAAAAATCCTTCTGTGTCCGTTTCCTTGAGTCATGTTCAATAATTCAGTTCCCTGCTATTTCTGCCATGACACAACCCAATGAAAGGGTGATGTGCTGCTTACTCTCACACCAGTGTGTAAAATGAAGAATGACCAAAAAAAATCATTTATCCACACCACATAGAGAAGTTTGTATAGGCCAAAAACACCTCTGAAGACAAAGCTCCAAATAATCTGCTAGAAAGAGATGGAGAACCTGGGACACCAAGTTATCTGTGCACTCCTGTCTCCAGAAAACAGAGCCTCAGAAGAGTCAGGCTGCTGACTAAAAGGTTCTCTAGTTAGACATGGAGAAGAGACTAAGTATAAATAATGATTAGGAAGGAAAGTAAAAATTAAACAATTGCAAAGTTTGCAATTGCAATGCAGCACTTCAACCCCGCATTTCAAGTTAGTAGTTTGCACTTGCAGACAGTCTCTGGCTGATAGTAAAAAATAACAACAACAAGAAAAAAAAAAACCCTACCCAAAAAAAAATAAAAAAGAAAAAACCAAAAACAACACCCAGAAAAAGAGACAAATTTTGCATCCAAGACTATTAATACACTTGATGCCCAAATAGCAAAATTTTGTCTCCCTCCATCCTTAGTAGAAATGCCAATTGTGACACTTCCATCACATTCATTTTTAAACTGTGAAAATTTGTGGAGATGTACTTCATGATATGTTCAATAAGCTTTTTTTTTTGTTTGTTTTGCTGATCAGAAGAAAAAAAAAAGTGAAAAATGTTGCATTTTGATTTAATGATTAAAGAAGCAGTGGATCATATCTGCTCTGGCTCATCTACACAATTTCTGCACATGACACAAGAGAACATTTGGGAAACCAACACAAAACCACATTTTTAGTTC
>JANRGV010000023.1:17667065-17704799 GCA_024734035.1 Alethe castanea
TACGTAACTTACGTAACTTACGTAACTTACGTAACTTACGTAACTTACGTAACTTACGTAACTTACGTAACTTACGTGTTAGCTATTTAAAGATAAATAATTAAAATAATTACTTTAATTGCCTATGTAAAGCCCAATTACAGCTTTAAAACCACAAAAAGTGAGTGCTACAGCTATTAAGTACTAATACACCATTGTACTTACTACAAACAACACAACAGCTCAATTGATTCAGTTTAATTACTGCAAACCAGTAGAAAATGTATCCATTTACTATGTATTAAGTCAACAGTTTAAAGCACAGCCAAACATCGATGCACAAAAACCCACAAGAGATGAACAAGTGATAAAATTCCACTCTGAACAAATGAGCAAACAGTAAATGCAGCAACATTTCCAAATTCACAAAGCTCAGTGGGGTAACGGCAATGAGATAAAACGGATTAAAGCGGAATTTTTGTTAAAGAAAGGGTGCTTTTGGTTTGTTTTTTATAAACCTTTCTGTAAAGTACAAATACAGAAGACTGGTCTGGGTGTAATTTTCAAGCCAGAATCTCCAATTCTTAAAACTTTTAGCTGTCACTTGATTCATTAAGACTGATGAAAAGTTGTTACTGATTTTGTGCAGTAAAATCCTTCAAAGCAGCTGTACAGAAACAATCAATCTATCTTGGACTGCTTTTCCCACAGCACCTCTGTCCACCAAGACATTCTGTTCCTCCTCCTTCCCCCCAGCTCTTTAGGACAGTTCAATTTTCAGTCTGGCACATGGCAAATTTGAATTTTGCTTCCCCCACCTTCGTAATAGACAGCCAAGTGTTGCATTTAAGTTAGTTCAAGATTTTCTTGAGGCGCATTTCTTTTTAACGAAAGATTAAAAAAGAGAAAATAGTGATGTACAAATTTGCAAATAACAAAGAAAAAACTGCTTCAGCAAACTCAGTTGTTCAGTGAAATTCAGAGCTTAGATTAAAAAGCCCAAAACAAAACAAACAGAACAAGGGAGAAAAGAAGGTAATACTGAATTGTGATTCAGGGTGGATGATGCCACACGTGGCAAGAACATCCTACCTACAGATTTTCTAACATTCTGTTCACTAATGAATATCTAGAAACAGATTTCTAGGTCACTGACCCACCTGAAATTAAAACCTGGCTTTGAATCTGAAATTTTCTACAGCAAATATTCAATTTTGAGCTCAGATTCAGGAAGAGTGTTCTTAAACAATCCTTTAACACATGTCTGGAAAGGTGCAAAGCTGGAAGGTCAACTCACTGATAGTTGTACTCAAAGCACACAAAACAACCCACGTGTCACTTTGTCACACTCCCTAAAAACCCTGAGAACTTCCTGAGCATTGCACAGAGCCCCAGAGCTCTTTTGGGCTGACTTGAAATCTCTGCCACAAGCAATCTTCAAGTTGGAAAGTTAAAGGTGAAATAAGATTTGTTTTTTTCATCTCTTTTTAAACGGATGAGTATCAGTTTGAAAACCTGGTAGCAGCTGCTTTTCATGCTGAAGCAAATAAAAAGCTGATTGGCAAAGGCAAATCCAGAATTGCTTCAGGACCCATTCAGGAATGGAATTCCCATCTCTGTGAATGGAATTTACTCTCCATGTTCCCACTCTTATACTGCACAGCTGGTGAATTCCATCCTTCTACCATGATGTATTTACAAAATCAACTCTGGCCCAGGTGAAGGCATTTGGCCCAAATCTTATTTTTTACCTATGGTTTTTAGGCAGCAAAAAAGTTGGACATTATAATACTTCATTAATATTTTACTTGCCAATATCCGAGTTCAAGGCCAGCTACGGAAGTTGTGTGTTTTTTAATATCCAGTGATTGGAAATTCCTATGAAACATCCATCAGGGAAGAGAAGACAAGAATTTGCTTCCAAAACTGAGCTCTCCTCCTCCAACTCGTGATACTGCCACAGGTTCTGCTAGAGAGGAGTTTTCCCTGGGATCTTAAAAACTCCAAAGAGCAAATGCTTTGGGTTTAGCCTCTACTTTAGCTTTGGGTATTAGTGAAGGACATTCAAGAGCTTAAATCAACCAAAGCGTGGCCATAAATAAATGTAGGTGAGAAATCAGAAAGAGGTTTTTAACCATTGGAAAGAGAAAGCTTTGTAATATCCTTGCAACTGGAAGACAACAATGAAGCTACTTTTAATCAGCACAACTGAGTTATTTTCATCCAGACAGAGCTCTTATGCACACAGCTGACTAATAGCTAGGGAGAGGCAAGCTAGAAATGGAAAGAAATTTTTCAGCCAATGTTTCCAAATTTTCCTACCCATTCATTTTGGAACAAAAGGATATGTGTGTATGTGCTCCATAAACAATTCATCAATTCAAAACAAATAAATGCAGTGTGTATATTTCAAGCGTGGGGTAATTTTGAAGTAATTTATATCATGTTAATTTAAAAATATCTTCTTAGAGATATTTATGATTAAGTATCAGCTGCAGTTACTTTGTGCAGAAGTGGAAAAAACATCTGTTACTGAAAAGCAGACCTTGAGCATGCTGACACAGTTGGAATCACAGTGAATGGGACACAGGAGAGAAACCACAAATCCTGCCTAGGACAATGCAGTGAAGTTCCTTGAGCAGTCTCCAAAACAGAAATTATTGCTCAAAATACCAACTTAATAGTTCTGTCCTTCATTGCATTTAAAACTTCCTCATTTAAACTGCAAAAGCTTTACTGAAGATTCACACCTATATTTCATGTTGTTCTTAATCCTGGCCAGATTTGGTTTGGCAAAACCTGGTGACTCCCTCAGTCATCACATGTTTACTATTTCTGGATGACCTTACAGGCTGTGCCTCCCACTTGCTGCAAAATTTGTGGGAGAGGATGAAGAAATTCATCCAGGACTGAGAGGATGCAGAAATTCACCCAGGATGTAGAAGAGATTTTGTCCCAGGTGAGGAAGTTCCCCCCCTTCTCACCTTCAAAGCCTAACTGAAATCAGATATCATTACAGCATCCTTAAATTCAGCCACCAGACTGCATGTTCTATATTTTTACTTATTTTTCTCCAATAATCATAAAAACATCATGGCATCTTGAGATATGTGCATGTGGCTTCTTAAAATCACTCTTGAATAAATGAGAAATAAATTGTTCCCAAATTCTAAATGTTTCACAAGTTGTGATTCCTCACCATCACCCAAAAAAATGTTCACCAAGAAGAAGGCAGCATGTTCAACTTCCAAAATGCAAAAACGTTCATTAAAAAAATCAAAACCAACAAAAAACACGGCGAAAACCACACTGTTTTGAAACAACATTAAAGCAAATGGCAAAGTTTCTCAGTGAAAATGAATTTGTCAGGTATTCCATTCTTAAAAATTACAGATTTGAAGGGTTTTTTAAAGCAAATTAACAAAACCCCTCAATGTAATTCAAGTACAGCATCAAAGGTCATTTGAGAATGAAATTATTTTATTGTATTACCCTTTAAGGTAAGAGTTGAGGAATATCTCAAAAGCACAAAAATCTTCAGCATGTGAATAAATTCCCTATCTTAGAAGTTGTAGAATAATTCAGTAGGACTAGAGCCTCGCTTTTTTTCATGAAAGATGCTTATTTAATGAAATGCACACTGAACACAAAATACTTCTTTCCCTTCACTCACAATTTCTATTCAAATGTGTCTCACAGGATTTGATCATAAAAGTCCTGGTGATACCCTCTGGAGGCAAGAGAGAGCTGATGGCACAAGGCCTGGGTGTGCAATAAATCTGAATGAATGGAACAATGGCAAACTCATTTCACAGACACTGTTTCCATCACTATCAAATGTGAGGTGTAATTGAATATGTAAAGTGTGGGAGCATTTTAAAGCACGGGCTGGTCTGTTCTGCTGTTCCCAAAGCACAGGGGATTGCAGCCCTGAATTTAAACAGGGGCTGGGACCAGCAGCCAGCAGAAGCTGTTTGTCATTCCTGACTCCAACAGGTGTTCCTGGACTTACGTCAACAGTTATTTTATTCAGGTTATATATTTACTTCAGGTAACTTTTGTTTTTTTTTAAACTTCCTAATGTTCGCTGGCCCTTTTCAGTGTAATCAACTGGACACACCATTGACTGAGTTCAAAATAATAAACCAGGTTTTATTTCTAATTGGCCTCCTCTTTCCTGGCTTGGGACTGTTCTCGAGGTCACCCATGCCAGGGAGAGCTCTGAAATTACTGCAAAAATCAGAATTTCAGAGCACAGCCAGCTCTGCTGCCCTCCTGGCAGCTTTAGGAGCCCATCACAGCTACCAACCCCCTGCCCTCCCTCTCACCTGGCAAGTATAAATTAGCTATTCATGTCAGCTATGTTTGATTAATTCTCCAAGCTACCAGAGAGAGAAAAGGAAAAAATCATCCCTCGGTCGTGGCAGAGGTTTGTGATTTGAATCCTGCCGAGCTGGCGCACTAGAGGGCACGATTTAGCCAAAAATGTGCTTTAGTAGCCAGGGAGAGGGGTGGGGGGATGGAGGAACACAAAAAGCTCTTCTCTTATAATGCAACGAAAAAGGCTAGTAAAATGTTCAAACTCGTTTCATCAGAATTATCCCTTTCATCATGCCTAAAACAAGATTACAGCCAGGCTTTTTAGAGAGATGTCCCTCCCTGTCTGCAGCACCCAAACTGTGAGAGGCTGGAGGAGGAAAATACTTGGTAAAGTGATGCTTAGTGAAGGTGTGGCTCAGAAAAACCTCCCCAAGAGCCCTGGTGCACACAAGTGTTCAGGGAAAGGAACAGACTCGACAGAAAGGATTCCTTGGGAAATGAACTATAGGATAAATTGTTTGGGGGTGGGGTTTGCATTTGCAAGCTGCAGTGTGCAATTTCCATCGTGACACTTTATAGCCAGCAGCCTAAAAGGTACCACTCACTTTCCAAACAAAAGGAACCTCAAAGGTGTCTGAAATCAGAAGGATATTTGAACACAGCCTTTCTCCTGCACAGAGCTGGAAATGAAACCACTACAACCTGGAGGAACAGAGCACCTCCCTCCCTGGAGCACAAGAAACAATCCTGCAGCATTCCCTGCAATTCCACCTTGCTTAGCCCCACTCCAGTCGATTTGCAGCACAGATCAAGCACACATCCCAGAGATTTGATGGCTCATCCCTCCAAAGTACCACAACTGCCCCAGGGCCCTGCAGCAATATCAGCAATGTTCCCTCTGCTGCAAGCTCTGTATGGGCAGAGACTGAGCTCAGCCCTGTGAGCAGCTCATCTCAGAGGGATGTTGGCATTTTTAAAGCATTTCAGGTTTTCAGATATTAACAGCAGCCAGGAAAATAACATCGTTTGTGCAAATGGTGTTCAGCAACGCTCAGTGTTAGGGATGTTACCAGGAGAGCAGATCATATTTTCTCTATAAAGCAGTTTAACCTCTGACTCCCCAGCTTTAAGGCAATTGTGTTGCCTAATCAGGCACTGCATCTCTGGGTCATCTTCCTGCAGCTGCTGAAATCATTAGGCAGGGAATTGGTGAGGAAGCCGTGGAAACTCACACTAACAGCAGGGAATAAAAGTCTTTAATGGTGATAACTCGCATTGAAAATGACAATTTATGGCTTTTTACAGCATGTACCATAATTTATGGCATGTTGCACGCTGATGTAGATGTCTAATGAGTGTTGTAGGAAGCCATAAATCATCAGTGTTTCCAACTTCCCATTAAAACCTCATTTATTACTCTGCTCCAGAAGTAAATTCTGACAATAACACCACCCTTGCCTTGCTTTATTAAAAGATAGATAAAAGATAGAAAAGGCAAGTCTAACTGTGACCTCATGCAGGATTAAAACCAAAACCACGCTCCAACAATACAACAGAACACAAAACCAGATGAGATTTGCTAAGAAATGCATTGACTTGCCTGATCTAATTTATTTTAGTAACAACGGGGGAAATACACAATGAAAGATTTTACCACATTTATCCTATGAAATCTAACATCTCATTTAAAGAGGCAATATAAAAGGGAAAAAACAAGACAGGAAGCTTGTCTGCAGGGCAGCACAATTCTCCCCACTGGTGACTATCTACCAACTTAATCTACTGTTATGACATAGTGGAGTTTAAGATTTATAAAGCCACAACTCAGAGCTGAAGACCCAATCGTAAAAAAGTACACGTTACCCTAAAAAAGGTCTTAACATTGAGAAGAGAAAGAAAAAAAAATAGAGAGCATTTGATGAAATAAAACATGAAGTATTGAAAATAAAAACTAAAGAAAATAAAATTAGGACAATACTGTTTTGAGGTTACGCAAGCAAGTTACGCAAGTTACGCAAGTTACGCAAGTTACGCAAGTTACGCAAGTTACGCGTTTCACTTGGTGTTTTGCTAAGGAATGTTCTTTCAATAGAAATTCTCAAGGACAGGACAACTTCTGGTCACACTCTCAGAGCTGTTAACAACCTGTAGATCAGTCTAACTTCAGAACAAAACAGAGATATTTATAATTCCTTTTTAAACACAGCTCTGATGGCTCCTACATTCAAAAAAGCATTTATCCATAAACTCAAGTGCAATTAAAACCATTGAGATTATGCCAACCATAAAACAAATACATCTGGTTTATGTTTCAACCTTAAATATGTAATTAAGCAGCACAAGAGCTCCATAAAAACAGGGCTGTCTTTGAAAAATATTCATTTTATTTGTGGCAGTCTTGAGAAACAACATTCCCAGGAATCCCTGCAGAAGTCACCCATCTGCCCATGTGCACAAGGGGTAAATGTCTGCAGCACCAAATCTTTTTGGAAACACAGAAGAATTGTAGAATTGGAGACACAGCCCATGGATTTTCTGTTAAAAAGGGGAAACCAAACTTCCAGCTTCCTGTTGCTGTAATTACATCACACCCACGTCACAGATAGGCAAATATGACAAAAACCATGAAGCAATTTGGGTTGGAAAGACCCTATTGAGTTCATCTGGTTCATCCCAACCTCAGAGCAGAGACAGTCTCCAAAAGGGTCACTCATATTCTCTTTAAACTTCCCAGACCTTCTTCTAAATTAGAGACAGGACAAAAAACATTATCCATAAAATAAACTCTGTGCTGGAACACTTTATATCACAAAAGACTCCATTATTTCTCAGCCTTCTCTCAGAGCTCTAGCAGAAATATGTAATTCTTGGAGACAGAATGAAAAGCACCCTGCTAGAGCCAGACAGATTTTAATTTGTCCAAACCAGAGTCCCCAGATTTGTATTGTGCTAAGAACCTTCAGGTTATCCCCTGACTAAAGGACAAGTAATTCAGCAGTTTCCAGATGTTTCTTTTGTTGGGAAAATTTCAGTGCCTCTTCTAAGGCAAAGTACACACGTTTGTGTTGGAACACAAAGAAAAGAAAAAGCAAATAAATGAAAGAGCAATGCCTTGGGTGGCCACAAATTCCACAAGGGGTCTGCAAGAAGGCATCACAAGCAGGTTTCCTTCACAGCCTCACCCCAAAATCGCTCCTGTGAGCACCACATGGATCCATTCTGCTGCCCCAAGGCAGCCCCTGAGCCCTGGAGCTCCATAATAACCACAAGGCACTGATGGAACTGTTCCAAACTCACCAAGCCAGGCAGCTCCATCACCCCCAAGCTGTTCCTCCTCTGGCATTCCTGCTCCCAGACAGGGGAATCCCCTCTGCATCCAAACCCTCCCATCCCTTGATCACCAATCAGTGCTGCTGAGCAGCTGCAAGCTAAATTTCCCCTTCAATTCTCCCCAGGACCAATGAAACCCCAGCACACTGAAAACTGACAATAGCCACAGCTCAGGTTTCATCCAGGTGAAAGGATTTGTCTTGAAATTCAGCTCACAGTGATTTCTTTTACAAATGCAGCAATTATCACACGTTTTCTTATGCTAGCAAGGTCTGGAAACGTGAATCTCCAGCTTGCAGGGGAAAAGGTCAGAAATGGTTGGAGCTACAAGCAGAACAAGTTCTCCATCCACAGCACAGTCTCAGCAGAAAGACCCTCAGCAATCTTGCACATCTCCACAGCACACTGCTCAAGCCCTTGAGCAATGATAAAAATTGGAGCTTCTGCTGACACCTTAAAAACAATTATCACAAAAATCCCATCCCGTGACAAGGCACAGATAGAACTGATCCCAAGTCCTGCAAAGCCTCTTAACTTTCCTTACACAAGTGCCACTTCAATGCTGCACAGAGAGCCAGAAGCAACATCTGCTAAGGTGCAATCCTCCCCACCATTTTCAATGCTTTAATGATTTTATTTGGGTTTTTATCTATCAAAGGTTCAGCCTCTGTCACTTGCAAGTACTAAAGAGCAGTAGCTGCTCCCAGTAAGAGCTGTTTAACTACCAGCAGCTCCTGGATGGGAGGAGAAAGCTGAAGCAGAAGCAGGAACAGCCAGCTGGAGCCAGCCCTCCAGCAAGGAAATTTAAAATTAATATATTTTTATTGTATAAGACAACCTCTGCCAGAAGCAACACTTGAAAATTATGGAGAAACTCGAGGAAATTACCAATAAAGCAACTATTTAAGATCAGCTTTCTAGGTCTGAAACAGAACAAGAACTCCCAGTAAGAAGTTCAGAGTCCAATTTATTAGACTGAAGTAATATAAAAATGAAATCTTGGGAGAGAAAGGAAATCTGGAAGTGTCACTTACTTGCTCTTTGTTCTTCTTCTGCTAATAGAGGTGAATTTTCCACATGCACAGAGTTTCTTCCATATCCTAGGTTTTGGCCATTAAAAGTAGAGATTGCATTGATAAATGTGCACATTTAAAGGTATTAACCACATTAGGGATAGATGCAATTTACTGCAAATTGCAGCAAATTTAATTTGTGGCCGAAGCCCCTTTTTTCTAATAAGGTTGGGAGATTTACACCAAGAGCAAACTAATGAACAATTCAGATAATGGTTTAACTCATCCAGCTTTAACTCAGTTGTAACTCCATGTAAAAGTCCTCAAAATGGTCACATGCAAAAGACAAAGAGGAAAATTTTAATTTGGACTTCTCAGTTCCTCCAAGTATTTATAGTGTTGTATCTGAATGAAAAAAGCTGGAGGAATATTTATGACTTGTACTTAAATCCTGCATTTTAGGCACTGGGAATGAGTCAGCACTCAGTAGGAAGATTTTAGGGTGCCAGACCAATCTCAAGATCTCTGTGTATTTATTTTCACGTTTATAATCAAAGGATTGAGAGAACAGATCCTTTTGGTGATGTTTGAGCTGTGTGAGATCGAATGAATGGAAATCCAAGAAGCAACAAGCAATGCACTGCCTACACCCAAATCTATCTGCAGAAAAGAAAAAGCGGTGATGAAAACAAGCAGAGTTCTTAAAATTACAATTACATTTTCCAAAAGAGAATTAAAAAAAAAGAAAAAGAGTTAACTCACTCTCAATTTATTTAAAATCTCACTCCCTTCAAAATTACTAGTTCTGAAGGAAAAAGAAAAAAAATCATTGCTGAAACTTTGGCTTATGCAAAAGTCATTAAAATTAATGAGAATATTTTATATTTATTTCCAAGAAGAAAGAAAAAGTATATTTTTTCTGCATGAGAAAAATCTCCAACCTCCCAGGAACAGGGTTAAGAAATAAACTATTAGGTACTGGAAGTCTCTGAATCAAATTCCAGCTTCAAATCCTCACTGAATTTTCCCCAGCTCTTTTTATGAGTTACCTATTTACATTGTATAATAAAAGTTGTTTTTCAGCACAGTAAACTTTATTTACCCTGTTCTTTCTGTCTACGAAAATTTACTTCAGCCCCACGCTGCAGCACACAGTTTCCAATATAAAGGATGGAGGACTGGTAAAGCTAGAAATTGATTTTTACTTCTCTGTGACCAGTGGACATTTCAAGGGGCACCCTGCAATATTCAGAATTCTGTCTGAAGGAGCTATTGAGGTTAAGCTGTGCACTAAACTTCTGAACTAAAACTTTTGCCTGTTTAGACTGGATCTAGGTTTGACTGGGAATGGGAATGTGTTGGTCTAACTGGGTTTAATTAAACTGGAGCTGGTTCTTCACATCCACTGCTGGTGGGGAGCACAGACAGGGATGCTGTGATCACAGTTTGTCACTCAGCATTTCATCCAAGGGTCCTCTGTTCAAACAAAATAAACAAAACCCCCACCAGCACTGCACACTGCTCTTTATTCTCCAAACTCCCTGAGAAACTCAGTCTGCAGTGCAGGGAGCTTTTGGCTTTACTGAGCCTTAAAAAAGGTAAAGCCAGGCAGTGGAAGAGCTGGAAATAGTCAGTATTTCGCTGGCATTAGGAAATTCCTGGAACCTGCCCCATTAACACACCCCAAACACCAAACACCGAGGAAGAACCTCTCTGGGCTTTCACTGTTACAGGCTCAGTGCTATCAGTACAAACCAGTCCCAGTAAAAAGCACTGCTGGTGTTCCAGTTCTCTCTCTCTAGAGCGAGGTTTGGAGCCCCTGCAGTGCATCTGCACCTAATTCAGGTGTAAAGCTTCCCAAAACCGTGCACAGCACTGATTTGTGCTGATTAATCCCTGCAGGCCAGTTCAGGGCATGAGATCCAGGAGGGGGTGCTGGGGTGGCAGGAACGTGCATCAGGAGCATTCCCTGTATCCTAGAGGGGATCCAAGTTCACTTTACAGACAGCAAGACAGGAGCTGGCGTTATTAATTGATAAGAGCAATTACACGCCCTGCTTATCAACTGATACTAGCTCTGATAAAATAAAAGGGAACAAACTGATAAAAGGGAATGAACTGCAGTGTTTAAGTGGGGATCTGCAGGTTACATCCCTTGGGTTCTGATCCTGATCCTGACCTTAACACAGCTCCAAGTGACTCCAGCTCCCCTCCCTGCACACTTACACAGTGACAACTCTACTGCATCAGCCTGCTAAATGTAAAACAAGAGGACAAAGGGAGCAGCTGGTCTTTGGGGAAAGCCTCAACAAGCCCATGGTCTGTAGTTCACAACAGGGTAGTGCTGTGCAGGAACAGAATTAACAGAAATTAAATTTAAATATATTATTAGACTGGTGGGCTGGTGTGTTGGTTGAAGTTTTTAGTTTGTTTTTGATTTCTGCTTTAAAAAAGTTCTCAAAGCCAGAATTAGGTGTGATGTTCTACACAGTTCTTTTCAAGCACCTTTCACTATCTTGACTAACAATTATCAAATGTAAAAACTGCAAGGGACAGAAAATCCTGCTCTGAAACGTTCCCATTTCTTTCCCAGCTAGCCAGCAGAGATCAAATATCCTCACACCATCTAATGCAAAGGTACTTTTCAACTCTTCTTGAAAGTTAAGTGACAGTTGCCCATCCTATGTTCAATTCCTACTACCCAAAATCTGGACCATGATTAAAGCCTCTCCACATGAAGCTGAATGCACAGTGAAACACACCCTTGTACTAAAACTGCTGTTAAAGTCCTGTTACCTGTCCAGGTAAACGAGCCAAGAGAAAAGGCATTCTAACTTGATTTGGCTGTAACCCAACAACAGGCCAGATATTCTCTTGGTTCTCAACAGTCTGCATGGAAAGCAGCTCTGGTGCTCTGAAGAGCTCTGATAGCTCTCACCTCTCAGCCTGTCAAAAAATATGTTGGCCCTGCCAAAAAATGTGTGTTGTGCTAAGCACAGCAGCTGCTTGGATTTGGGTTTTGTTAAAAACAAAAGCAGCAAATTGCTCAGAGAGAATTAATTTTGTTACAAGAAAAGGAATGTTTCTTATCGTGTTCAGAGCTTCTCCTGCTTTCATTATCCTGCCCCTGCAGCCTGCAGGGTGATAGAACACGTGTGATCCACCTCAAAATATCAGAGTGAAATCAACATCACAAAAACACCAGCCAGGCTCTTCGAGCTCAGTAGAAATAAAGGGAATAGCAAAGGTCAGTGAGGTTTGTAAAACAGGGCAGTATCCAAACAGACTGTCTGCATGCCTTAGGTGTTATTTTTGTGACCAAACATTCCCAGCTTCTCACAGGAAAGAAATGCTATTTATGATCCCAATCAGAAAAGAAGTTGCCAGCGAAACTCAGCAGTTAAAATTGTTTTTTTTTTAACTTGGTGAATATTTACATCCCAGCACTTTACCTTGTCCTCTTTATTACTGTGCTGCTCCTCTCAAAGTCAGTGGTTTATTTCTGGCTGCTCAGGATGCTACATTTCAAAGGGGAGTGTGAATTAAAGCCCAGTCCCTCTCTGGAGTGAAGGCAGATCTGTAGTTAAGAGCACCCTCTAACAGATGGAGTTTGGCTGAGGCAGGGCTGCAGCTTCACGAGGCTGCCCACAGGAATCATCACTGTGAGCATCCTCACCGAGAGAGAGATCCTGCTGAGAAACACGGAGCAGAAATAATTACCAACACTCCTGAACAGCAACAGCGACTTGGGTAATGGTGCTTGGAGAGCCAGGTGAGTGTGCTGTGGATGCTCTGGGCACCAGGAAAAGAATAATCCGCATTTAACTGAGCTCAGAAAATTCAGTCTGAGCTAGGACTTTTCTGTTCCAGGGAAAAGAGGATGGAACACAGACAGATTTAATAATATTAATTAATGTTTGTCTTCCCATCCTTCATACACTAAGTAATATATATATTTATCTTTGTACACTCTGACACGGATTTTAATAACTGGGGAATCTGCCTTCAGCTCTTGCAGTAAGAAGGATATAAGACAACTAAGTCTAAAAAGGTTTTCAGAGTTAATGAGTATATTTGAGAGGGCCACAAGTAAAATTCACCTTGATAAAACCAAGACTTCTCTGCTGCTAAAAATATAACTCTAAAACCAAAGAATGTGCATTGATAATGACAAAAACTTTGTATTTTTGGGTTGCTGCAAAGTCACTTTGAAGAAAGAAGAAGAATTCCTCAAAACCAAAGGCAGGCAAGAATATTATCATAATTAATGGGTCCTACAAAAGGAATCTTCATCCCTTAGTCACATTTATTTGGCAGTAAAGCCTCACAACCTCAATGAACCTCAAGGATTGTGCAATTAAAGCCTCATACTTTTAACTGTGTTAATTAAATGTAATCCTGAATAACTAATGGCAGAAAAAAAGGTGCAAGGGAGGTGCAGGATGTTTGCTGTTTTCCTATTAAGAGTCTGAGTAAATAAAGAACTGTTATTGTGTGCCATGTACTCCCAGGCAATATTTAGTTTATTTACAAGAAAATAAAGTTGTGCAGGACAGGACAGGTTTTGCTGCACATGTGGATTGTACTCCTGGCAGCATCACCCTCAGACAGGACACTCCTTTAGAAATAAAACACACTTGGAAAGGTGGGATTTTCTCCAAAATGCAGCAAATAATTTACATGGAAACACTGAACTTCAAAATCCCAGCATGAACAAAACATTACACATAAAATGGGAGTCTATAATAGCATTTACCTGCTGAATGCCTTCAACACACACAGTTGGAGAACTGGTGGCCAGAAAAGCTCCTTGGGAAACTCAATTTTTATTCTCTTTAAACTGAAGCAGCTCAGTTTTGTTTAAAAAAAGAAAAAATCACTCAGAGCATGTCAATGAGCACAGAGTGAAGAATAAAGTTCATGTTAGGGGGAGAGTATGTGTGATCTTGGCTCTTGGAAGAGAAGAAATCTAATCCAGATGTACATTTCAGCAAAGATGTAGCACACTAATAACTTTTACAAATTGCAGGGACATTCTTAAACCAGAAGTATTTACTGAAGGTTTGCTTGCAAATTTGCCTGTCAATAAAATGTTGGTTAGAAGATTCTTATTGAACACTGCATCAACAGAAGATAAATACTGAGTCAGAGGAGAGCTTGTTTATGGTTTTATGATGAGTTTTGAGAAGGAAAGTAGTAGACAGAAGACTTAGGCATTTAAAGCAATCTAACATAGAAAACATGTCAGTTCAATTACCCTGGAAAAAGAGAATTTTAATTTAAAAGCATTGCTCAGTGAAGAATCTAACCCTTCTCCCATTTATTATAAGATGCACAGAAGTGGTTTTTATAGCACTGACTGGTGTATTGATTAATTTCTAAAATTCATGTTGCAGACCTGACAAATTGCCTCAGTCTGTGGCATCCCAAAAACACAGCAAGTTTTCTCCAGCAGTTCATCACACATGTTCTATCAAGAGAATTCCAGGTTCCTTTTATTTGTACCCAGGTTTTTCACTGGGGTGCCCAGAATAACAATGATGTTGATTAGGCATCAACCACTCCAAGGCAAACCTGGAGAGCTGCAACTTAACTGAATGTTAATTGAGCATCTGGAATGTAAAACAAGAGGTAGATAAAAAAAACAAAGCAAAATATTTTTATCTTGCAAAGGAATAGCTTGAAACGCACTGGAGGCAGAGAGCTCCCATCCATTCTGGATCTGGTGAGAGAAGGTGACACCATTTCCATTTTCACAGTATTTCCATCACAGGGTGTGACAACACACAGAGGAATCTCTGTGGCAAAATGCTCACATCCATTTTCTCTGCTGGGAGAAGGAGCTGAAATGCAAAGGTGTCAGGTCATGTAAAAACAACCTCTGAGTGCTGTTTAACAGATCTCAGATGAAGTACATTGCATTAAAATGAGTCAGCTGTCAGCTGGAGCTGCGTTTTCATAAAGCTGCATTTTCAAACACGAACCCACTGCAGAACAAAGAGCCCCTCACACAGAGTTACTCAACCGCCACACTGGTGCAAGTTCCAGGTGGAAAAGCAGCAGCCTGGTTCTGAAGGAGCTGGGGTTAATGCCAGCCAGCAGAGAGGAGATGAAGGCACACCCAGAATAGCTTTGAGCAGATTTTGGCATGTCTGGTTTTGAGAAACACAACAGGAATATCAATAGGCCAACAGAAATGTTATCTCAGTTATTGATAACAGTTTAAAATCCCATGACAAACCCAGTGCTTGCAGCACAAGCTTGATGAAGTTTTGATTTCAAATTAAAGTCAAAACATGGTAATTTTCGAGCAAGTCTGGTCTGTAATGATGCTTTTCCCTGAGGGAAATGACCCAGACAATTACTGGCAAGAGCAAAGGGAATTGAAGATGTGGAGGCGACTGGAATGTAAAACTGAAGGGATTTTCTTGTCCTACAAAACCTCACCAGTCATGCACAGAGTTCACTGGAGTGAATTGCTTGTCAGGAGCCAGGCAAGGATCAAAGTGTCAGAAATCAGATGACAAGCACAGGTGATTGAATGGTGTGAAGGAGATGGAACAAAATCACAGGGAGAAAGGTGTGGAAAAGTCATGTGCTCCTACATTTTGTTAGGAAGCCTATTGAGAACATGCACTTTCTCCCTGCTCCCTGTTCTCTTTCTACATCAGAGCAGCTGAAAAATCCAACAGTCATTAAAAACTCGCCACTCCATTCTGTATAAAAAAAGGAAATTCATGTCAAATGCTATGCAGGATGGAGGCTACAGCATAAGATGTGCCTTGTACAATTTAAAGCTTAAAAAAACCAAGGGTGAACAGAGCGGACTGCCTTTAGAAAGTAATAGGAAAGCAATTTCTTATAGTTCAAACTCTGTTTTAGGCATTTAATGAGGTAGGGAGGCTGAGCACTCACTCTGAGGATGCTTTAGGAGTGATACTGCGAGGACACTAAAATGTTTATGCTACACATGTATAAAATGTTACATAACTCCCTGGATCATAACTAACAATATCCACTAACACCATTAAGGCAGGTGGACTTATTGCTGCTCTGCTTGTGCAATAAATCCTATTTCAGTTCCCTTGAATAAAGACAGACAAACTCAACTGCAGCTTCACAAAATTGGGTGATTCTTTATTTTTCTGTGCAATTCATTGTCACTCAGGACTTGCAGGGTCCTTTCTCTTGCCAGCTGCAGTCCTTGGCAGAAATGATGCTTTAGTCTTAATTTAAAATGTCACAGGAATTGTGGGAAGGGGAACCCAGGTAGCTCTTTAATACCAGCAATGAAAGTTAATATAAATATACATAAACAGAAATCATTTTGCTTGGACTGAAATGAACTGGGGGGAAGGAAAGTGATTTCTCAGCTGCTCTTCAGTCTGCTGCTGAATTCCTTTTCTCTGAGTTGGTCTAAACTCACAATTCAAGGCTGGTTTTCCTGAACGTTCAATAATTACTGTGAGCATGGATTTGGAAGTTTGGGGTGTTAAAAGAACGAAGATTTGGATTAGTCCCACCTGTGATTGATGGAAGACTTACAGAAATAGGAATTTAATCGAGATTTGTCATCTCAGTGCACATGACTGAATGCAATTTTACTGCTGTCATCTGAAAAGTTATGTAATGTTTCAACCTCAGTAGAAAATGACAGTATTTATAAAATACAATGGTATTTAATACTAGCCACAACTTTCTGAGAACATAATGCTAAAAATAAAGTTTCACCAAGCATTTTCTTACAAAAATCTGGTATTAGCATATTTAGAATAAAGTTACTTTATTAGAAGAAGGAATCAAAACAATTCTGTACACATTTATTTATTTTAAAGACTTTAAAAACTCTCTTTAAAAGAAACTTTTCCCTAAAGAAGGGGAGGTAACTGATAAGGAAATTGACAACATTTTTTTCTTTTATTATCATGCACAAGCTCTTTAACATCGATAATTTCAGATATTGTGAAAAACAAATGGCCCTTCTCAAGCACTTTGTTCTATGCAGATTATGGCTCCAGTACAATGGAGATAAAGAACCTGTGTAAAACATCAGGTAAACGAAAATCACTCCATTTTATCTTTGTTAAAGGATGGGGGGGTGGGGAAAACTAGATTATTCTATATTTTTTTAAAGCTGAACATGTTCGAGAAAGCTGACAAATATTCAGGATGAGTCTCACACGAAGTATTGCACCTTTTGAAATAATGATTCTGTTGAGCAATCACAAGGCACAGGAAATGGGAACATGGGTGCAGATTTAAGCTCAGTGGTTGCAGTAAAGTTGTCTGATAAAGCTGACAAGAAAAGCCTGTGAGCAATAGTTCTGCTGATGCCACTGAAGGATAATGAAAATAAAAATTGGAAATAAATATTTTCCTCCTCATTCTACCAAAATAATGCAGAAGTGAAAAGGTTTTAAAAAAGAATCTTTAATGAAAACACTCCAAGAAATGATATTCTGAGGGTCTGACTCCATGTGTTTGTTAGATACAGGTATAGAAACTTCAATAGATTGAAACTATTTAAAAATAAAATTCATAGTATTCATAGGATCTCCTTTCCATGCTGTGCTTTATCTCTGACTCCTTTTGTTACTTTCAGTGAGTAAAGGAAATGCTGCTGGTGCTGAGCCATAATTATATTTTTCATAGAGGCACTGCAGACACACCTTGAAAGATAAAATGTATAACTAAAGAATTGGTGTTTGGCACTTCTTGTTTGCTCTTCTCCCCCATTATATCATGTCTGACTCCACCTGAATGTGCTCATATTG
Organism: Alethe castanea; assembly: GCA_024734035.1. Classification (NCBI taxonomy): domain Eukaryota; kingdom Metazoa; phylum Chordata; class Aves; order Passeriformes; family Muscicapidae; genus Alethe; species Alethe castanea. Next base: position 17,684,482 of record JANRGV010000023.1, read on the forward strand.
GGGAACTTCAAAGCCAGACTAAAAAGCCAAAATAATTACTATATTTTTTTTTTTTTCCAAGCTGAACAAGGTGTGGGCTCTGCCATCCAAATAACTGCACCGTTGTCAAAGAAAACTCAGCTTGTGCACGTCCTGCCAGGGGAGTTTGGGCTGACACATGGCCCATTTAGTTCATTCCATGCCTTGCTTGCTTTGTCAAAAGAGCTCAGGTTCAGATGAGTGAAAATGTCCAAACTCAGCAGCTGCAAACTTCTCCCTAATCCCTGCAGACATTTGAAGCTTTGAAGAATGACTCCCATCTTTTTCCAATCTATTTCTCTGATCCTTTCCAAGATGCACTTGATCACGTAATATTGGGGATGTCTGATGTGTTTTACTGGAGAATTTCTGTGGCTTTCCTTGGTCCCAGTTGTATTTTTAGTCTGTTTGTTTGTCTTCTAATATACTTTGAATTAAAGTGGCTTTTAAAAAAACAACAACTTTCGACCTTGATACCTGTAAGTGGCCTGAACAGGAAACATTTAGTTTCTCAATTCATATTTAGGCTTTTTACTAACAAAGCCAAACTGACCAAAACTCTGATATGAAATATCAGGAAGAGGATTTGATCTGCTGATGAACCATCATGTTTCATTTCTGTTTGGATTTTTTTTTTTTCATAATATTGTTAAAAATCCCCTAAGTTTATTGAAATGAGATTTCCTTGCCTTATCCACATTTCAAATGCTCAGAAATTGTCTCAGTGTGTTAGGAGGTCAGTCATGGAACACTCCAGGATGGAAATCTCTGAAAATGCCCCAGTGGGAGCTCAGCTCAGGCAGGGTGACCAGAGAGCAAACCAGGGCTGGCTCCAGCCTGGCTTCAAGCACCTGCAGGTCCATCAACATTTCAACTTAGAGACTGCTCTTGTTTTCAATTACTCTTTCATGGCCAGGAAATATTTTTGTTGTTGCCATTTCTGTCTTCTTCTTGACTTTTGACCTGTTATTATCTCCTTTCTCCTCAGAGAAAAGTTTGTCACTGGCATTTCTGTGACTGCCATTCCCATTTTTCTGTGACTCCAGAGATGAAAAGGCTGAAATCAGCTCCTTTCAGCTCTGCTCTCCAGGCTGAGCACATCCAACCCCTTCCTCCTCTCTTCACACCTCATGTGCTCAGAAGAAAATTACAGTATTTATAAAACACAATGGTATAGCCACAACTTCCTGAGAATGTAATGCTAAAAATAAAGTTTCATCAAGCATTTTCTTGGAAAAATGGGTTTTTAGCAGATTTAGAGTAAAACTATTTTATTGGAAGTAAGAATCAAAACAATGCTGTACACATTTATTTCTTTTAAAGACTTTTAAAAGTCTCGTTAAAATAAACTTTTCCCTAAAGAAGGGGAGGTAACTGATAAGGAAATGGATGGTATCCTGTTCTTTGTGGGTTTCTGCTGAACTCACTCCCTTTTGTCACAAGGGGATCTAAACCTGCCCTGCCCACTCAGAATGATGCCCCAAAAGTGCTGAATAAGGAGGAAAGAAACTCAGTTCTTGTACGTTGCATCAAAGAGTTTGAACTCTTTTAACACAATTTTGACCTTAGTTTCTTTTTTTCTGTGTCAGCAGTGCTTTTTGTTCACATACCAAAGGATCTAGAACTTTCATTTGTCATTTCAAGGTGTTAAGGAATAGAAATTTTACTATTTAGCTATGCAGTTTTCTGAGATGCAGTTCAAGTTTTGGTGAACACTGAATAAAAGCAAGTGGTAAGTGATAGGATTAGGTTTTTTTTGGCAGGGAACTTTTTGAAAGAGGGAAAAGAAGATCCCAGATGAAATGTGAATATAAAAAATTTATGTCCTTTGTACTCTACATTAGGAATTCAAAGAGAAAGTTCAGAACTCCAGAATAAAGATTTTTGCCATTTAACTTTTGTCAAGTGTCGCTGTAAACAGAGTGATTTGGCTTTTATGATACAATTATTAATTGCATGAAATAAGAGCTGCTTTGGTCATCTCTGAAAAGCTTGGCAAGGCTAAGGGCCATAAATCTTTCAGGTTCTGTGTCAAACCCTGCCCTGATCACAGTGGCTGGAGGCTCTGAGAGAAGATGAAGTGCAGCAGAGATGACTTTGGAATTAGTCTGCTCTCGGTGCCACGGGACTCAGGCCTGGCAGGAGGATGCTCTGGGATGCATAAATCAGGAACTAACCTGGATGTGTCCTGATTTGGGATGCTGGAATCCTGCTGTCTCTGTGGTAATATGTTCTTTAATGCTTCATTGAGCCTCTTCTCCCAGAAATGAAAATGCATGTGTTTGACACGCTGCTGCTCGGCTGGTTGATCAAAATAGATTTTTCTCAGCCTTTTTTTCATCACTCATCTTTTCATGGGCCTCATTATCCATTACTTAAAATTATTCTGAAGCTTCGTTCCCAAACTTATTTGAATATGCCTGTATAATCCACACAAAGCAGTGTCCTTTTGGACATGTGATAAAAAATTAATAGGGCTTCAAATTTTTTAACAGTTGGCTCCAGCTGCTGGATTTCTTCCTGTATTAAAATCACTTAAAATCTCTTTTCAGTTCTGTTCAGAAGGCAAATTATCTAGGAAGGGTAGATAAAGCAAAACTGGCAGATGGAGTATTTCCTGGTGAGATGTGTGCATTTTAAAATATGCAGTTCTGGGAGACAACATATAAAACATGCAAAATCTATTCTAATGAGATTCCAGAAAGTACCATTCCCAGGGCTGAAACGTTCACAAGTGATAGGAGGAATGTGCAGCTTCAGGTGGGAGCCTGACTTCTGAGAAATTAGGGGAGACTTATCTGTGAACAAAATATACCTGTTACTGTCCGTACTACCTGTACTGCAGCATAGGGAAAATGTCCTTTTTGAAATTAAAATTAAAGAAGAACAAGAAGTTGAGCCATGTTTTACTAAATATCCCATTCTGCACTGTAAAATCACCGTGGTAGAGAGTTTCTCTTCCTCTGCTTTCCTTCCCAACTCAATGTGATGGAAGGTAGGAGAGAGAAGAGCAATTCTCTCAAAAAATCAGTGTTTTGGAGGATGAAAGATGTTAATGGATTTTTCCTGGCATTAGGCAAATAGCCTGACAGGACAATGAATCATTTTTAAACTCTCTGCCCCCACAGTATAAGAGCAGACCACTTCTGTGTTCTGCACATTTGAAAATTTTCAGTAAGATAAATGATGTTCTAAGAGGAATGATTATTTGGCTCAGAATTGCACTATAGTTTTCAGTAATAATTTATTTTCAAAATATTTGAATATTTCACATGTTGATAGGTAGTGTCCTGGTTTTGCCTCATATTTAATAACATATTACTGGTATTCTATTAATTAATCCATCTTTTCTAGTTGTCTGAATCTAAGAGAAACTTTTGAATATTACTTAGAATGACTTTGGATATTACTTAGAATGACTTTGGATATTACTTAGAATGAATATTACTCATTACATGCTGTGAACACAGAATTCCACAGGCAAATTAAACAAGTACCAGATTTATTTATGTCAGACAGTCCAGCAGAAAGAGCCATGGCCCTGAATAAACCCAGAATTGAAGAATGCAAATGTCAGATTTCCTAAATGGGACACCTGGGGCAGCTGATGATGGGTATTGAAATGTGAGCTGTAGCTTGAGTCTTTGGGTTATTTTTTTGGTTTTGTTTAGGTTTGGGTGTCTTTTGTTGGTTTTTTGGGGGGTTGCATGAGGTCATTTCTAGCATTGTTAAAGGAAATGTGAGAAAACAGCAAAGATTCTGCCAAAAAAGAGCAAATATCTCATCTTGTCAACCTTTTATGTGTCCTTTGGCACAAACTGGAGTCCAGTGGGATGTCAGACACATAACTGAATTTGATTTTCTGAATTCCTCTGCCAGTGAAGCAGGAGCAGCCATCCCTGCCCCTGTTTAAGTGATGAGGTTTCAGTGCACACCTTGTGAGAAGATCCAAATTTCTCACATCAATTCTTGTCCCACTTGAGACACAACATTGCTGGCAATTTCCAGGAATACTCTTGAAGTCACCTTGTGATTTGAAATGCTACATAACTTTTAAATCACAGCATATAATTAATATTAAACCAGAAATATCTGAAGCCATATCAGCATTATAGCCGGCAGGAAAATCCCTCCTTTTGTAGCTTGCCCATCATCCTCTCTTTCCTCTTTTTTTTTTTGTTCCTGCTTGTGAGGTGCTGCTGGGGCAAAAATTAGCCTTCATTTTTTTGTTGTCTTAAAAGATAACTGCAAACTGTAAAGAAATAAGAACAGTAATTACTGTGGAAGCTGAGGAAGAGGCAGCACTTAAAGGAAGAGGAGAAGCAAATATATCAAAACAAACAAAAAAAAAAAACCACTTTTTTTTTGTTGTTGCAGGAACCTCGAGGTGTCTGTGGCCACAGTTTGCAGGGACTGAAGTGCCTTTTGTGATGCTCCAACACAGTCCTACTGTAAGCAATCAATACCTGGGCTGGGGGAAGGTTGTCAGGTTGTCCCTTTGACCAAACCTGTAAGACTGATCACCTGCATCACTGCTATTTTTAGGAATGATTCATCAAGGCTGTACAGACACCTCGGTGCCCACAATAACATAAACACCTTTGAAGCCTCCCCTCTCCACCCCATCACAGTCAATCTTGCTTCAGTCTTTTACAGCTTGGGAAGAATTCATCTGTGGAGGCAAACAAGGCAAGGACAGAGTGTGTTGACAAGTCTCAAACTCTCAGAAGCCATTTAGCATCTCCTGATAACGAGCAGAAAGTCCCTGGGTGAGGCAGGCCAGGTTTCTGCAGGGGCAGCTGGGAGGATTTTTTTTTTTTTTTCTGGAGCTCCATGAGGCAGCTGCTGTCCCCAGGCAGAGCAGCAGCAGAGTGATTATTGTCCATAATCACTCCTGACCCTTAGGATAGAACTTGCCCCATCCTATTCTTTCTTGTCCCTTAGTTCCCAGAAGCTGGAGAAAGGAAAATTGGGGTTTCTGGGCTGGAAGGCAGCAGGAAAGGGGGGTGTGGATCCCAGAAAATGATGGGGAAAACGAGGCTGCTCAGAGAACACAGGGGAGATCCTGCAAGGTCCAGGAGTGGGGTAAAAAATTCTTTCATTGAAATGTGAGAAGGGAGAGGGATCTTAGAAAATTAATAGGATAGGCTGGGGAAGAGAGAGATACAGAACTGTAAACCACTCACAATCCTGTGAAGTTTCTGAGTCCCTTGAGCCTGACTGACCCTTATTTAACAGAAGCTCCCTGTAATTCCTTTGTGCTTCTGTGTCCTGTCTTTCATCCAGGAGACTGCCTGAAATTCCATGACTGCCTGACACCTCTCATGCATGGAATATCATTGTTCCACTCCCTCCTGGAGGAACTGCTCGTGTTCTCCAGCTGCCTTTGAATTTTGCATAATTGCAGAGCTTCCCCAGCCCTTATTACACACCTGAGAGCTCTCTTACTGTGCAAGGAACATCCTGTCATTCATTTCCAACCTCTGCTTCCTCTGCATCCTAGAAGAAATAAATAGATCAAATACTAGTCAAAACTAACCAAGTCATGTGGGCTTTCCTGTTTTCCTGAAAGCATTTTTTTCATGGACTCAAGACTCACAAAAGTCATTGAGAAATAAGAGCAAAATTATTTGTTATCTGCAAACCAGGGCAGAAGCCCCCTGCTCTACCACAGTGCAACTGACTCTGCTGCACCTTTTTCAGAAGAAAAAATATAATCCATATTCTTGTTTACCAGATTTCTTTCTGAGCCATGGAAATTACTGTGAATGAGCGTGAAAATGTCAACAGAGAAATTGGATGTTCTGAGATGGGAGTTCAGAGGTAATTCCAGCTGCTCTTTTAACAAGAAAAGAATGCCAGATTTCTCACTGTGTGATTATACAGGCATTCTAGACAATTCCTATTTGTTCTTGGTTTAGAATTGTGTTTCTAAAGTTGATTTATGTCTGAAACTGGCTGCTGATGTTAACAAGACCAACTCAAAAGCATAAATTCTTGTAGCTTGGGAAGCTTCAGTGCAGAATGTTTAATGGATGATTATTGTGGATCATTAAACTCTGCTCTAGAATTGTGTTAAACTGGTGTATGGGGGGGTGTTATTGGTCTGAATTAATTTAATGTGTACTGGAACCAGATGGGATGATTTCATGAGGGATGTATTGATTACTTTATCTTTCTGTGATACTTGAAAAATTCTGGTTTTAAAAGTGTTCACAAGCAAAGCTTTTTGTACTGATCCTGTTCTACAGATAGGAAAGGAATTAAAACGACTCCTTTAACCACAGCAGAGTATTTCTTTGTCTTTATGGATGTTCTGTGTTATTGGCAGTTCTCTGTCGACCTCCCTTTCAACTCTGAAACTTTGATTTTATTGTGGAAGTTAAAGAGATTATGATTTAATTATAACCTGTGAGACAACATGCATTATTTCAAAACTGCATGACAATGAAACAATGATAATGACACAGTAATTTTTGTTACAAACCTGCTATGCCCACGTGGTAACAGATCTTGCCATGTGCATCTTGAGATGAGCATCACAGGCTGGCAAATGTGATAAAATGGGAAAACAGGGAAATAACACAGGGGAATACATTGAAAATAAAACATGAAATAACATATATGGAAATGCATTGAAATAGCACAGGGGAACACAATGAAAATAATACATAAAATAATACAGAGGAATACATGGAAAATAAAAGTTGAAATAACATACATGGGAATGCATTGAAAATAAAACATGGAAATAACACAGGGGAATACATTGAAATAAAACACGAAATAATACCTGGAAATACATGGAAATAAGACAGGGGAGAGCTGTGTTCATGTAACAGCCAGACAATTCATGCCTTGAGGCTTTGTAGTTGCTCTGAGAAATTAATTATCAGTAATTAATTGTAATTTAGTGAGGGCTGTGAAGGAAGAGGGAATCCAGAGGTTCTCTTCAGGCAGGGCTGCAGACCCAGGGATTGGGTTGGTGCTGAGCTGCTGCCAGCTAGAGCAGGTTTCATACTGCAGGAAAGAAGCTAAATTCTGTTGGATGAGGGGATTAGTAATTGAGGAGAATATTCCCCTACCCATTTTACTCTTACACTCCAACGTGAAAATCTTAGGAGGGCAAACCATTGCTAACATTGTGTTTTTATTTTTGATTTCTGCAGCAAGCAGCAAAGAAAATTCTGTCAGCTTAATCAGCCAGTATTATGTAAATGTGGGGGAAATTACAGTAGTTGATGCTTGAAGAGGGTTGTCAGCAGTGAAAGTGTTTATAATGTTTGACAAAGTTATGGCTTTTTTTTTTTTTTTTGCAAACAAGTAAAAATAAAGCATGCATCACCACAATGTTCCATCCGTTTAAGTTTTAGATTCCCAGTGAAACTCAAATTCAACTGTGTCAAGTTTTGTCTCATCAGTGCAAGTAGCTGACCAGTGTTTAGTGCTAGTGTAATAATTTTTTGTATTGATTTTATTCACTCTTTGCAACTATTGAAAAAATAATGAACAAAATGAAGGAGGAAAAAAAAGCTGGAACTGCATTAGCTGTGATGGGGTCATTTTGTGCCCAAGGAATGGTCTGTTCACACAGAAGAACACAGAAAATATGGGCCTCCCTGTCTGCCTCTAGAGAGGGATGTTTGGTGGTGATGGCTTCGTTAAGTTGTTTTTGTGATGTCCCTGAAATGCCAGAACACGTGAGATTTATCAGAGATTTAGGAATAAACAACCATGGTGGCTTTAACTATTACAAATGAAATGCATCTGAGTAAGCTGGAGTTACCTAAGGCTTGCAGAAGTCAGTGCAAAACCTGGAAATTAAGGACAAGGGAGTGGGAAAAGCTGCAGTGTTTCCATCACTGGATGTGAAAATGAAGAATCACAGAAGGGTTTTGGTTGGAAGGGACCTTAAAGCCCACCCAGTGTCACCTCTGCCATGGCAGGGACACCTCCCACTGTCCCAGGGGCTCCAAGCCCCAATTCCCAACCTGGTCTGGAACATTCCAGGGATGCAGGGGCAGCCCCAGCTGCTCTGGGTACCTGTGCCAGCCCTGCCCACAGGCAGGATCTCCTGTGTTGATGAGTACAGCAGAATTTTTGCTGCTTTCACAGTGAGAAGTAGAATAATATGAAGTTTTACCCACTGAAAGGCATTTGCACTGAACTTTGAAATACCTGGTTGTTCACACAGAAATCCCAGTTTAACCAGAATCCTGAACTGGGATTCAGATCTGGTGACTTCCTCTATTTCAATAGTCCCACAACCTGCTGATTACACTTCTGTTTAAGCAGCTCTGAAAAAAAATAAAAAATTACCTCATGGATCAATCAATTGAATTTCAACCTAGAAGTCTTTTTAGTGTAATTTGTGAAGTGAACTTTGATTTTTCATTACTCTAAAATTGGAAGCTGAAAAGTAGTATCATGTATAATTGCATGTCATTGTGCCTACAATACACCTTACCTACAGGTGTTATTTCCTTGATTTTCTCTTTGGTGTTCTACCTGCATTGTTTTGAAATAGAAAATAGAAAATAAAACTTCTGAGGCAGCATGCATAAAAGGAATTATTTCATGGACTGTGCTGCTCTGGATAGAATTCTTTTGGTGCTGTGCAATTGCTTTAGCTAACTTACAGCTCTGTTGGTTGACATATATCAGCAAAAATAGATGCAGACAGTCAATTATTTGAATTATTTTCAAAGGTATTCTCATCTCTGTTTTATAAGAAAAGAAACTTGAATGCAGTAGAGCTTTGCCTATGCCAATGACTGCTGTGCAGAGGAAGGAGCCATTCAAGTCAGGGTTTTGGGCTTTTGGGGTTTTGGGGTTTGGTTGGTTGTGGTTTGTTTGGTTTCTCACATTGCTGCCAAAAATCAGATGTGTGAGAACATCAGATTAGTTTAGGGGTAAAAAGTGCACTGACTTCAGCCTTTTCATTTGAACAGAGTCCTGCAAAAAACAAGAGTATAAAATACACTAAGTGGGGATGCTGCTTCTAAGAGAGGAAAGAAAAATTCTGGGTAGAGCTCTTAAAGGGCTTTTTGTGGTTCCTATTAAAAATTTCAATGATGCTTCCTTAAATCCAGTACATTGGACAGCAACCACTGCAGAGTGAGTGCAAGTTTTATTTCCTGGAGTAACCAATGTGTGTTCACTCCCATGGCTGAGCATCTTCTGCTGTCCCCAGATCAACAGATTTGGGATTGATCAAATCAGGGAGATTGCCTGTCCCTGTTTGGGAATGGGGGAATTGTGTGTCCTGTAAGGATTTTCTTTTGACACAGAACTCACAGGCATTCATGATGTGACTTCCAAGTTGAGAACACATTCCCCACTCTTATATAGTTGATAATTGTAATAAACCATAAAACAATTTTCACTTTAGAGTTTTCTTCCCTCAAAAGCTTATTTTAATGTGTCCACAAGCTTGATTTACTGTAAGTTGATGGGACTTCCTCTTCTAAATCACCAAGATATTTCTATATGTTCATAATTAAAGCAGTTGGATTTTTTCAATCTTTTGTGGTTGGTGGCTGGAAGTTAACCTGGCTATCTGTGTTTGGGAGAAAAAAGGAAAATCTCTGAACACAGTGATATCAAATACAATTGACAGCAGTAATGCATTGTTAAGATAAAGAAATGAGGGGAGAAGAAAGAATCCTTAATAAAATTAAGGCTTTATCAAGCCCTGTTCTTGGGCTGAAAATTATGTTTCTTATATGTAGTTTGCATGATATGAAGTGCTATCAATTATTGAAAATAATTCCTGGCTCCACAGTTACCTACTTCTGCTCAAATTGACTTGTCAAATATTTGACATTCAGATTATTCTCTCTGTTTGAGTGCAACTGCAGAGACTGTTACAGAAAAATACAAGCATTCAGAAATTCAGGCTTTTCACTGGAATTTCATATTAACATTTTAATACAGATTTCTTAATGTTTTCGATGCACAGAGTAAAGAAAAATAAAGGTAAACTACCATTGCTTCTGCTGGTGACCAACTTGTTTAGATGCTGAAAATTGGTTTTCCAGATTACCAAAGGACAAAGTTGCAAAGCACCAGGTGTTCTTTACTTTATTGCAAAATGGAGTTGATTGCTGTTCTGGCTGCTTTCCTGGTTTTCATAGCCTTCATTAGAATCATTTAATAAATATCAAGCTGAATCAGCATTTTGATTAAAAAGATTGTTCTAATAATAAATTAATAGACTTTTTTACTTTGGAACAAAATAGCAGCCAGAGAACTCCTAAAGTTTTTGTTGCTTTAAGCCTTGTCTTCCCAGGCAAGTTCTGGAGCTCCCAAATTCCCTTCATTTGACTGCAGCAGGAGATAATCTGCAATCCATGGCAGCTCTGCTATTTAATGTTGCCCTTAGGAACAGAGAGATCAAGCTGGAAGCTTCTAGAAAAACTTCTGTAATGAGCAGAATGGTGAAGGTTTATAAAAAGGAGACCATTTATTTAAACCCCAAAATCAAAAGCAGCAACTAAGTCCCAATTAAATCTCTGATTGAAATGAATAGAGGTGCTCCCTAGGATGGGGTGAGAGTATTGATGGTACCCTTGCTGTTCTCAGTTCCTCACCTCTTGGGATTTAAATAGCATCTTAATAAAGCAGACTTTAAGCAAAATACTGGCAAGAATATGAAGGATTTGGGGGAGTGTGTTAATGATCATTTCCACTCATTCTGGCATCATCAAGAACCTTTAACACGTTTCCCACAGTCCAGAGCTAAGATATTTTCCTGGTTTACAATTTCTTGTGCAGTAGTGCTCCCAAATCTTTCCTTCTAATTCTCTTTCCCCCGGGAAATAACGAAGGCTGTTTTGTTATCCTAACTTAAAAGCAATCAATGAAATTAAAATGAACTGTCACCTAACAGAAATGCAAATGTAATCTGCCTTAGTCATTTCCTTGCCCTTGCTCATCAACAGACACCCTTAAAGAGCTCTCTGCATACCAGATTGCCTTCTATTTATCTCTGTTTATCTCTCTATTTCATCTCCTGAGAGTAGTGATGCCTCCTGATTCTTTCCAGACCCTACCAGATTTACCTCAGTAATTTAAGATGATGCTCGATGACTTTCCACCCAAAAAAATGCATTAAATATTTTTGACAGTCAGAGCAACGAGATGTTGGGGGAAAAAAAACCCAACAAATTACTCCTTGCAAAAATAGACTCTAAAGATAGAATATAGAGATAATCTTATTTCAGCTTATTAATTATGCCCTGTAAGCAATGAATCAAATCACTTTGCTGTATAATACAATTACTGCTGTAATTTGTAGTCATTACAGTTTGCACTGAGGTATAATTGTGTAATTCATTTTCTGCAGGTTATTGACAGAGAAGGTCTTAACAACTTCAGCATGGAGGCTCTGGGTTTGCTACAGTTTAATTTGCAGATCATTAGCACAATAGACCTAATAGCTTGCTGTGTCTACCCATCAGGAGTTATTTATGTTGGATCAGGCACAAAAGGGAAAGATTAAGGAGAGATTTGAGGTGCAGACATAATTTCCTGGTGCCTTGCTCCCTTTGCAGCCTTTGTGCTCTGTTGTATCAGTCCCTAATTCTCTGGTCAGCTGTTTTTTCTAGCAGGTGGTTTGAAGATGAGGTGGCTTTCCTACCTGCAGTGAATTATTCCAATTAACAAGTTAAATTTTGGCATAGTCTTCTGCATCTGATTAGCGTTCATTAAATCAATCGTGATTTGATTGAAATAGATTTTTAAGTGTCAACTTTCCCATTTCAATGGAGCACAAGAAGTGCTGCTCCTGCTGACATCTGCCATGGAATAAAATGTAACAAATAAGTCCAATTGTGGTTTTTCTTCTGGTTCTGCTAAATATATATCCTGACCCTTATTCATGGTGGGCTTGGGTTTTTTTATTTGGTTTGGGTTTTTTTTGTTTTGTTTTGTTTTTTTTTTCCTTTGATGTGTCTCTATAGTATTTTAAGAGTGATTACTTTCACACCTATTCCAGCTCCTTCTCAAATAACTGTCTGTGCTTCTAAGTTATTGTGAGTATAATTATTAATAATAAATGTAAAATGAGATTAAATGTGCCCACTGAGGTGAAGCGGACAGAAAGAAAGAATCTTGTATTTGACCCAAGCACCAGCACCCACGAAATTTGTATTCGTGATTATGAAAAATATCATGTTCTGTATGGAAACCATCCACATTTCTTGTCACTATTGAAAATTTCTTTTAATTGACCATTCTCAGTTAGAGTGTTTTCACACAATCATAATTTCCATGCCCTTTCTCCTGAGAGTTACATACATCTTACACTATATTTAAGAAAATTATAAGCAATTATGTTCCTTACTGTCTGCATGTGACTTTTTTTTTAAACCACTCTTTAGGAAAAAAAAAATCTTTTAAAAATTTGCCATTAGGACCTGCAACCAAATAAAGTTTTTCCATTCTTTTCCTTGATATAAACTTTATCCTCCTAATGCAGAATTCAAATTGTAGAGCCTCAGAAATTCTTTGAAAAAAATAATAATGGCAAATGTTGCTATGGTTACAGAGCCATTCCCATTTGCTTTGCTTTTCTGCCTCAGTAATGAAAGTGGAATGAGGGATTTTTATTCCAACTGTCTGTATGATGCTTTGTGGGGGAAATGCATACCCCACTACATATTCTCCATTAATTTTTGAAACCAAAATGTTTTGGGGGTTGGTGTTTCTGAAGCTGTTTTCCCCTGTTTTCTTATTAAAGTTGATTAAAGACAAATATAATCTCAAAAGCTTCAGTGAAAGGATGTGAGTTTCACTCATGATTCCACTTGGATAAAGGACAGGCTCAATTTCTATCCTTCCTCAGTCTAACCCCCCTTGGGTATAAAATACTGAGCTAGAGTTGCCTTAATTTATTGAGTTACCTTATTCTCAGGAGTGACTGGCACTGGGTTTTTTTTTTTATTTTAAGACTGAAGCACAGGATATCCTTAAGATTTCTCCAGCTCATGTGGAACAGATAAAGTAGTGCTTTGGGATGTCCAATTTTATCCCTCTGGGTTGCTGGTTTTTTTAGCTGTACTTCAGTGATCAACTTGCATTTCCTTGTCCTTGCAATAACACAAACCTCTGCGACCCCAGAAAAAATCCTCATGATGCTTCACTTCCCAAAGCACTCTCCCCACTGATACATCACTTCTACTATGGCAGAACTTCAATGTTTGGGGGAAGTCTTCTGATTTTCTTATCAACAAAAGCATCAGCAGCAGCTTTTCCTGAGGATGAAAATGCAGCTGGAAGCAGCCAGGGCAGGGGATGCAGCTGAGGACAAGGAGCAGCCTCTTGCAGGGTGGCAGTGATGGGGCATCAATGGGACCAAAACCAGCAGTGCCTCTCCCTGGGGTGTCACAGCCCTGCTGCAGAGCTCCTGGGCAAAGACAGTGCACAGAAAGGCTGGGAGGCACAGAGACACACGAGAGATTGTGCAGGGGGTACAGGGTTTGGAGGTTTTCCCCAAAAGCCCCATTTGGGATGGGAGCAGGGCTCCATTTTCCAGAAGCTGCACTGCTTCACAGAGCCCCAGCGAGATGAGATTCTTTGCTGGTGTCTCAGCAGCACAAACATTTGGAGTGGGGATGGCAGCAGGGCCATCATTAAGGTTTTCTGATACTTTTTTTAGTAACAAGCAGCCCTGACAAGCTCCCAGTTTTGCCAAGCAGCTATGTGAATTTTTCCATTCTGGATGGAATGGAAATTCTAGATTCTCAGACACACACCCACACACAGAGCCATATTCCCTGTGATGCTTTGTTCCAGCTTATTTTATTATTTCAACCAAAGCAGCTGAGAGTTAACCTAAGGAAGCAGTATATTATTGTTGCTTTTTTTTTTAATTTTGGGGGATATTTTTAGGTTGGATTTTATTCTCTCAAACCTTTGATTTTCAGAAAAATTAGACTTTGCTACAGAAGCTACACTTGATGGAATTTAGCACTTACCTGCCTTTCCTGCCCCCATGAACACCTCTGCACATTTTCTAAACCACAAGACTAAGAACTCCAGCTAATTCTTGGGCAGGCACAGTGTTAATGAAGCTGAGTCCTTCACGAGGTTTTTTTTTTTTTGGGGTTTTTTTTGCCTGAGCAGGCTGGATATTGTCTGTTCTCACACAGCAGCTGCATGTGCAGACTCTTAATGAAGCTGCTCAGACTGAGCAGGAAAAGGGAAGTGCTGGGGATTTGCCATCCTGGGGTGCAACAGCTGCTCCAGGCTGGAAGGAGGGTGCAGGAAAAAAGGACTGGGAGCTCGAGTTCCTCTGAATCCCTGCTGATGTGGTGGGCAAAATCAGGCAGGGTTTGAACTTGGGCACTCTGTGTAATATCATAACCTGAGAGTATTTTAAAGATTCCAAGTAACTTGATGCCTAAAGGTTCTTTGACAGAAAAAGCAACTTGTTCAAGGGACAGAAGCCTGAAAGTGCAACAGCTGCTGTGCCCTTGGGCTGGGAACTTCAGCTTGAGAGCCAAATAGCAGCAAAGCACACAAGCAGTTTGTGATGGAGATCTAAAGCTGGCTCAGATTTGCTGGTTTGTGCTGACAGCACAGAACTGGGGAGATAAGAGGACCTTTGTGATGTGCAGGCAGAGCTGAGACTTTTCAGCGCTGTAAAGAAAGAAGTGGGTTTTTTCTTTCCCTTTTGCACTGGAGGTTGACTAGGCTCTTGAGAAATGGGGTGGAATGGAGGAGAGGCATTGCAGAAATTTTAGAAATGGAAGTTAAAGGTTGAGAATTCAAGAGGGCTGCAGATAGGAAGGTGAGTGAAAAGGGGCTGAGAGGAGTCTGATATTTCAGCAGGGAGAGGTGGGGGACCCATGAGATTCTCAGACTGCCATTGACAGAATAAACATTAGGGAGGGCGGAATAAAGCTCAGGAAAAAGCTCAGAATGAATTTTTTCAAACTTCAGAAAGAAGAAAGAGAGTTTGTCCACATAATCTTTCAGAGCTGGATTTAGAGTTGGACAAGAGCAGACAAATTAGCCACTACTGATGTCACACCCAAAGTCACTCCAGCCAGGAAGGGGGGTTCATTTGCTGCTCCTCCTGCAGTAATGAGATTATTATTATTATTATTGTTGTTATTATTGTTAGCATCCAATATTTAGTTGTGTTTTATCAGTGAAAGTAAAATTATAAATTCCTTGAATCTTTTCAAATTATAAAGTAACCAGAAGTGGGTTAATGTGGAGTACAGATGGTGTTCACTGCTCAGGGTTTATTCTGACTGAAGCCTCAAAAGCACAGAAATGAACACTGGAGCCTTGAGAGACAACTGCAGACCTGAAAACTTGACTGACAAACTCTTGTAATATGATTGGGGGAAAAAAAAAATCAATTTTTGTCCAAACTCATTATGGAAGCTGCCTAAAAGAATAAGTGTTTCTGATTCTTACATGCTAGCACTGTCAAAGAATTTGGAGACTCTGCAACATCATAATCTAAGAATATTTTAAAGTAACTTGGTGCCTAAAGCTTTTTTGACAAAAAAAAATAACTTATTCAAGTTTTAGTTTTGAATTTCTGTGAAATTTATCTTCAAATATTTGACTGAAGTTTTGAGACGTCTCTCTTGATTTAGTGAGATGTGAAACATTTAATTAAAATTGACTTAAAATCTAAAGAAATACATGGAGAATTGGTTCAGATAACTTAAACATGGGGTAGGGAAAGACTTTATATATTTGCATATTTTATTACTGGATATAAAAAGCAATTTTTCAAATAAATGCCAGTTCTTCTGAGCCTTCTACATTTATCTGTAGAAAGATCAAACAGAGTATGAAATTTCAGAATGCTCTGACTTCCTAAGCTGCACTAAAAATATTGTAGTTCTGGCTGTCCAATGTAAGTTACTGGAGGATGTTCTGTGATTTAATTGGTCTCTACTGGTTTTAAGCTCAAAGGACAGTTTCTTTGAGATAGCTGGCAAAACTCTTGCAAGAAAAACAGCAATCAATATCTGAGATGGGATTATTAAAGGAAAATCTTCTGTTCTTTGTCTAGCTCCGTTTAAATTTTTATACATTTTTTTCAATTTTAGTCACTGAAATATTTTTTAAATTATTAATACTGCTCTGTCTGTAATTTTATGCCCTTTGTTGTTTGCTATAGCTGACTTCAATATCAGATGGGAGCTGCTGAAGTTTAGATTGAAATCCTCTGCCAGTTCCCAGACTGAATTCCCACCTACCCCAGTGCCTGAACCTTGGGAGCTGCAGGAGCACCACTGAGCACAGGGTGCATGTGCAGAGAGTTAAAAAAGAGGATTTTAATGCCTTAAACGATCCCCCATTTAAACCTTCACAGCTGCTAAGAGATGTGTCCTATTAAAACCTCTCTACACTGTCCAAATATGCTGTTTTATTAAGTACAAATCATTTTCCAAGTGATTCTTTATCTAGGTTTTATTGTTTACACTTGCAGATATCTAAACCTTGCCATGAGTTTGTGCATTTTGGGCTGGAGTTTTTATGTCATTCCCTGCTGTGCCAGATTCACATACACAAATTGTTTTAGATGTCCACACCCTAGAAATAAAGAGTGATTGCTGATATTGATTCTTGCTTAATACAAGAATTCTTTCACAGAATGAGAGAATCATTAAGCTTGGAAAATATCTCCAAGAGCACCAAACCTAACTTCTGGGAGAGCTGAGTGGCACAGTGGTGTTGGGGCAAAGTGCCACCAGCTCCTCATTTATTGAACTCATCCAGGGTTTGGGAGTCCTCCCCTTCCCTGGCAGCTCATTCCAATGCCAGACCACTCCTGCAATTAAGGAATTTTTCCTTATATCCAACCTGATTATTGATTTTTACTTTAAAAAAAAAAACTAAAAAGAGAAGGTGATTATTGAGTGATTCTTTATCTAGTGAATTCAGCCCACTACTTACAGTGAATGCTTGAATAATCAGTTTTTAACAAGTGGAAATAAAGGTGTAGCAGAAGGGCAAAGGAGTCTGCAGAACTCCAGATTTTTCTGGCAGGTAGAAACTCATTAAAACTGCACATGCTTGAGGAGGTGGCAGATATATTCTGTACTGCTCTTGAGACAATGCTCACAGAAATATTCCTGTTTCATCTGCCTGATAAATGGTGATCTTGGAAAAGAAAGTGGTTCTTCTGCAGGCAGCTGTGCAATTCAGAGCCTCACTCTTCCTTTCTCTGAGCGCCATAAAGATGAAGTCTATTGCCTTAGACATTTACAAATCAAATCTTTTCATGCCACTAACTGCTTTTGGAGAAAAGCACAGATGTAAAATCCCTGCTTGGCTCTGAAGGGAGGCCAGCAAGTCAGCTCCTCCAGCAGGGCTCAGCAGTGCCCCTGCAGAGCCTGCACCCCAGAGCCTGGAGCAGCACTGCCATGGGAGGGCTGGGAATCCTGGCAAACAGCACTGCACTTAAAAGAATGGAAAAGGGACGAAACTCTAACTTTTCATTTAAGCCCTGCACTTCAAAACAAAACAAAACAAAAAACCCAAAAAAACCAAAAAAACAAACAAAAAAAAAAAACCAAAAACAAACATCTGTCCATCCCCTGTGCTCTAGTACAGCTTTCGGATCCTGCAGCAGAAATGGCTGAATTTGAATTTGAGGATGGGATTGCTGTTTTTTTGGGTTTTTTGGGGTTTTTTTTCTTTTGTTTTTTTGTTGTTGTTGTTGTTGTTGTTTTTGGTTTTTTTTCTTTGTTTGTTTGTGGTTTTTTTTTATTTATGGAAGTACAGACACTTCTTCTTGCTGTGTGCAGACAGAGCTGCCAACCACACGTTTGGGGAAGGGCTGAAGGTTTGAGGGGGAGGGCAAAGCCCCTGCCTGGATTGAGGTTGTGTTTCAGCCTGTGGCACTGGCCATGCACCTGCATAAAGCTTCCACACACTTAAATAATTTGGAGGGTTTTAATTAAAGAAAATTTTAGTGATTCTGTCGCTCTCCCTCTCTTCGTGGAAGTAGAAAATCTGATTGAACGCTGTTTTCATTTCTGGTCTTAAATTGCAATGCTTCATAATATCAAACCACCAGCAGAGCACCAAAACTAAAACAACAATGTCAATTTGATTTCAGTTTAATCTAACTTGGGATAGAGTTAAATCTTGCATAACACACATGGCAAGCTTTATTTTTATCTTCTGGGAAACTTCTACCAAGAGTTTGAAGCAATTTAAACCATTAAACTGAGAATGATGTCAACCCAAAGACTGGCCAATATTGGGACAAAGGCTGATTTTTGAGCCTCCAGCAGATCGGGAATTCCTTTCATGAACTGACCTCTAGTTTTTTATTTTTGAGATAGAAAGATGTGAGTGGTACTGAGATGTCAGTGTATAAAGTTCTTTCCTCCACAAAAGCACAGCATGTTAAAATTGCAAGTGATAGAGGAGGCTTTTTTGTCATGTAGCAGGAAACATTCTGACTCCAGCATGGTTTTCCTCTTGTCAACAAGTTAATTTGAAGAAAAATAGCTGTGCTTCCAAAATAATAGTGTTTCCTGTCATAGAAATGCTGAACACTTGGTTCTGCTACAAGGATTTTTATTAGAGAGAAGCAAGACTAATTTACAAACATCAAGAAGCAAATGTGATAAACCTGGCTGTGCTTGGATGTTTAGAGAATCTGCACTGTCAGTTTAGCTACAAATGTGCTGTGGCAGTCAGGAACACTTGCCAAACTTCACTGCAGCCAAAGCCCACTTTATATTCTAAAAGGATTTCTTGTTGTTTTGAAACAGACAGAGGTTATAAAGTGTGACTTGATGTAGTGTATGTCTCCATCATCTGGGTATTCAAAAAAGTGGAAGTTGAGGTCCTTAAAGTCCATTGCAGCTGTTCAGTTACATGGATTAGAAATGTACACTTGAATTTCTTTCATGTGGTATTTTCATTTGAGACAAACAAGAGAGGTGGAGGGAAAGAATGAAGCAGCAGTAAGGGATTTAAAATGCCTTTAAGCTCATCCTAAAAAGAAATATATTGCATCTATCCATCAGTCACATTGCCCATGAGCATTTTAAAAATTCTGAAAGTCCAACACCTTTTTGACAGTGATTGCCTGTAAATGTGCATTGCAATTCACTGCTTCTTTCATTATTTTGCACTGATGCAAAATATTATGAATTCATAATTGTCCACGGCATGGCTGGAGACTTACCTGAGTTTTGATAATGACAATTTCATAAACTTCTGTAACTCTGTCAGCATTGCCTTCAGTAATTTGCCTCGTTTTGTATTCTGATGAAGTCTGGAAATAGCTACAAAAACTGGTGGTGTGTGCTCCTGGGTCTGGTTTTGTATGGCCTTAATTTCTCATTTCTCCTAAAAAGAAACACATCATTATGGCCTCTCTGCCACCTTTGTGAACACAAGCTGTTACATCTCTCTCTCTCTCCTGGATATTTTTCAGAATCTCCACATGGATTTCTTTATCATTGTTCAACCATAATATCCTAAGACACCTGCTAAGGTATTCCCTGTGAACTCCTTGTGATGCAAACACTAAATGGCATTTATAGTGCAAGGCTGGTTTAATTTGTTTCTTCAGCAGCAAATCAGAGGATGGATTTTGAAATCTAAGGACACCTTCTTGTCTCTAGAAAGAGATGGAGCACTGGTACCCGTGCTGCATGCAAATGAGAGCCAGCTCTGCAACTGGGAGGCTCAGCACAGGGTAATTATGACCTCTGAATTGGATGTTATGTTTATTTGAACACATATGTATCCCAACTACAAATCAGCACTAAATTATACAAGTCAAGGCCCCTTTGACTTGAAACAGCTGCTAAAGGCAGAAATCAAACACACAGAGGCACCTGACAGAAACTCAGTCCTGGCAGGCTGTACTGGGAGCTTTCAAACACCACAGAGTGCTTTTACCAATATTTTTGCTTTGACTTTTATCAGTGTAAAGGCATTACTTGATTCCCTCTGAAAATAAAGATATCCAAGGAAGATGAAATAAGAGAAAAATCTATATCTGAATGTATTATTTGCCTGCTGCCTCAGAGAAAAGTTCATTGCTGCAGTGCTCTAACGAGCCACTCTGTGCTGGCACTGCATCCCTAATGAAACAGCTCTGCTCTCTCCAGGCTCAAACTGCATTTCTGGGGGGCACACAAAGGCACAGCATTTTACTTTTGACTCCACAGGAAAAGTCTGAGAGCGTTCAGAACTCCCAACTTCAGCATGTCCAGAGCAAATGGGAAGGGAAGGGAAGGGAAGGGAAGGGAAGGGAAGGGAAGGGAAGGGAAGGGAAGGGAAGGGAAGGGAAGGGA